>VRLP01002853.1:0-76636 GCA_009660295.1 Lophius piscatorius
AGAGGAGGATCTTTCTAAAGAATTTTTATGTAAGTAATTCTATATATATTTAAAGAAAATGGTATCCAAACTGAGCAGAGTTGAACTACACAAGGTAGAACCTTTGCGTTGACTGTTCCCTGCATGTTGCATTTCTGGGAATATACCAATTACTATCATAACATTTGTCCATTCATTATATATATATATAATTAATGTAGCGACAAACTGAAGCTCAATCAAACAGCAGACAGCAACAGAAAAGGAAATCATAATTAACATTTTGTTTGTATATGTATAAAGGGGTGTTTCTATTTTATTACAACCAAGTTCGTGATATTTGTCAACAACAAAAAAAAAATATATAGATAGAAAAGAAATCCTAGCAGTAGTCCTACTGCACAGATAAAATGGCAAATTGCTATGATAAGAGTGGTATGTCAAAGCTGTTAAGTATTCATAACTTCAGTTCAATGTTGCTGTGTCTATTTGTATTTGTAAGAATATTTTCTTTGTTCTCTAATAATCAATGTGAAATAAACAGGTAATTAAATAAATAACTAAATACAATAGAGAAAGACTCAAGTGATTTAGTGATGTCACTAAGAGTGACATTTTAAAAACTCAGTAATCATTTTCATTTCCATTTCTGACATGCTGACTTATCTTTGTATATCCTCTAAAGGACAAAGATAAGTTTGAGGCAGATCTCGACAGGTAAAGGATGAAGGTTGACATCGTCAGTTACCGGTCCACTCCACGATCTGATCACATGTTGTCAACCTTCAAGGCTGAGGCAGCCAGAATCCTGGAGGCAGAGCATATCCCAAGGTAAAATTGTGTCTAAATTTAGCTCACATGAATTGACTCAAGGAATCCTTTTCTATCTTTGAATGCTGCCAGTTCTCCTTGTATGCAGCGAACCTTTACTACCCTGATCAGTGCCGCTGTGATGGAGAGAGGCAGACATCGATGGACTGTTATATGAACCCAAATAGCTCAATAAACTTGTTCCTCCAGAGTGAACTCAGCTCAACATTGAGTGTCTTTTGTTTTCTGTTACCTTGAACTTGTATTTCTGGTTCAGTGATTACCAGCATGTGCTCTCTTTGAAACATAGAATAAGGATAATTAACTTTTTTGGCGGGAATTAAAATGTATTGAATTTTGTTATGAGACATTATATAAATGTTCTATCAGTTTATTCTTTTAATTAATAAGGATATGGCATGACGGGGAGTTTGCGTGCGTGTGTGTTCGTCTCTGCTTTATTATTTTGATGGGCCTATAATCATTTTATTAAACCCGGCCACTAAGAGGTCACAAGTCAGTGTTCTTTCAGCGCCGGTCCCAAGCCCGGATAAATGGGGAGGCTTGTGTCAGGAAGGGCATCTGATGTAAAACCTAAGGCAGACCAATATGTGGAACATGAAAGTGATTTCCAAACCAGATCAGTCGGGCCCGGGTTAACAACAACAACCACTGGCAACCGGCAGGGTGCCAAAGGAAACTAAGCTATTCTTGGTCAAAGACAATATGGAGAGGGGGAAAATGTGGCAGGAAACAGCAAGAAATGAGGAAAGGCAGCAGTGTAGGGTTGAGAGTAGGAACTTTAAATGTTGGCACAATGACCGGAAAAGGTAGAGAGGTAGCTGACATGATGAAGAAGAGGAAAGTAGATATACTGTTTATCCAAGAGACCAGGTGGAAAGATAACAATAGCAGAAGCCTTGGGTGAGGGTAAAAACTGTTTTACTATGGAGTTGATGGGAGGAGAAATGGCGACTCTGACCGAAAGACTGGAGGCAGAGCTGGAGGTGACAGAGTTCAAGATGTTGAGATTTTCTTTGGGAGTGACAAAGACGGACACGATTAGAAATAAGCCCATCAGATGGACAGCCGAGGTTAGACGACTTGGAGACAAAGTAAGAGAGGCCAGATTGAGATGGTTTGAGAAGGAGGATGCTGGAGATGGAGCTGCCAGGAAGGAGAAAAGGGGTAAGACCAAATACGAGATTTATTGATGTTGGTGAGAGAAGACATGCAGCTGGTTGGTGGGAAGTTGCAGGGGACAGGGCAAGATGGAAACAGATGATCTGCTATGGCGACCCCTAAAGGGAACAGCCGAAAGAAGAAGAAGATTATCATTTTATCATGATACTGACAAATTGTTGATGAATAACTTGCAATTTTTAAGAAAATGAAGAAGTGATCCAGAATCCACATCTGAACCTAGATAAGAAACAAACAAATAAACAAACATGTGTGTTGACATATTGTCCTCCAACCCTTGCTGGTGGAGGTAACAAATGATAATAATGTCGTCAAATCGACACGTTACTGCTATGATACCATAACATATATATGAATAATAGGTAAATGTATAGTAAAGCATTTAATCTCACATCTTTTTCAGAACAAGCAGACACCACGTTTGCCTTTCTGAACAAAGCAAGAGACAAAGTGCCGTCAGGGGTAAAACTTTTGTTCTGTGTAATGTCATCTGATGTAGTGCTGCAGTGTTTCCTCTGTCTCGGCACGCTCATGTCCTCAGCAGGCTGCCTCATAAATTGGACAGCTAAGCCTTTCATAAAGTTTAATAAAGCGCTGTTTCGTGGCTCGGGGGAGCTGGTATTAGTGACGAGAGCTGCTGCTGCCTTACCAGCAAATCACATCATCATAATGAGGCTGTACTATGGGAGTAAGACATCTCCCTTATCGCCCGCTTCTATTCTACCGCCTCCCCTCCACTCTCTTTGTTTTCTTTATCTCTCCTCTGACACAATACCACATCTTCACTTCACGCCACTTTTCATTGGGAGTTCGGGGATTGCGTTATTTAAACGATGCGACCGGCGCGGACAGGCTAGGGTTATTTCTCATTTAGTAAAGATCACAGACGCTCTAAATGCTCCGGCGGAATGCGTGAATGCCAACAGACCAATGATTGGCAGCTTGACGGCAGCGGCAGCATTTGCATGGCATTTAGCTGTGCAGGCGATGGCCATTCCTAACACCAAGGTGGGTAAATAAGATGACTTCTCTGTTCACACAATGTGCACATGCACAAACACACATATACACACACACCTGCGCACTCACATGTGCAATCTCACAATCTCAACAACTCCAGACAATCTTGGCCTACCAAACCTGTAGACACTCATAATTATGTGGCATTTAGGCAGAAGAGAGGAATATCTAGTCATGTGGGCGAGCCCACCCCCGAGACGTCTGAGTTTCCAACTCCCTGTTTTTGTTTTGTTTTGACCATTCTTATAAAAGAAAAAAAGTGGGCTAATGCAAGCTTGGATAAATTTGTATTTTCCTAATTTTTTGGGAAAAAATAAGTTAAATATTTGAGAAAAATCCAACCAATATGTTTCAATATTCCAGAAAAAATATTCAACTGAAGTGAGGGTCAGTTAATATCAAAATAGTTTTAGTGCTTGATACAGTTTCTTCACCCCTCAATCACTGGATTTTCTTGATCTTCTTAGAAATCTCTATATTTTTGTCTGCCTATGGAAAAGAATTGATATGGTAACATGGGGTGGTCGTACTGGCACCCCACACCCCAATGCTAGCTCCTCGTGCTAGCTGGTCATGATGTAACTCTAGCCTCTTTAGTCAGCTAGAGAGATTGCACATACAACACCGTCTGTTTGGTATATTTGAGCTCTATTTAAATCCCTGAATAGTCGCAGATAGAATCGTCACCGCGTCAGATCCTTTGTGTTAATGCAAAACTATTTCATGGATCACTTTCAAGTTTCATATCCCCATAGATCTTAGAGTGAGGCAGAACAGGAGTGATGTTGGCAAAGGCCAGCTGCATATTTCCGCCACTAGGGGGAGCGTTATATCCAAAATCACAGCTTTCAGACCATAACTTCCTAACTGTTGGTACTATTTGGTGCAAATTTGGTGCCTATGAGTCTACTTAATGAAATCGGTCAATTATATTTTACTCAAAATAGTATTTTTACTTTTATTTCCCAAACAAAAGTGTAAATATGTCTAAATTTAGCTCATTTGAATGGCACAAGGAATTCTGTCTTGTTTTATTACTGAGCTCAGTAAAACATAGTTAACTGCATTTTATCCTCATTATTGAGTCAATATTGGATCTTATCTTTGAGCATATTGCTGACTTCATAGAAATAGTAAGGATGAGTCAATATGGACTGTTTGAGATTATTAATGACTCACATTTATTTTGAGGGTAAACGCTTATCAGCGACGACAGCATGGTCCAAGTTGAAACATTGAATTTGAAATGACCTTCCACATTACAGAAGAGAACTCAGTGTCTGTATTTGCTCCACTTCTGTTGCTGGGTAGGAAGGGCAAGTTCACATCTATGATTTCATTGGCTCTCATGAACACGCCCCTTTGAGTGTGAGTTGATGTTTCAGCTTGTTATGTCCATCTTTATCCTACAAACTGAAAAGCATTAGCCTTGCTTTAATAATCTTCTTCAGAGGCAATATTTTACTGGCCACCAGGAGACAAACCAAGTTATTAAAAAGTGCTCCATTTAATTTTCCACTCATTTGTCTTTATTCTGACTTGCTATGAATTGCTTGGTGATGAATTGCTTGGTTCATCATCAACTTTAAATCTCTCACCCATCACTGTTTGTTGTAGAAGCGTGTTGGATGGTTTTCTTTGTCTGCTCGTAGACTGAAACACTGTTGTATTCTGGTTTAAAAGGCTATTCTCGGTCTTCTTTCTTCCTACCTTCTGACCTTCATCAGTCAGAGGAGCTCTGGAACCTATCTTCCTACCCTCTCAGGATGTTTTCTCTTTGTCTGTCCCAAGGATCAGAACTGAACAGGGAAAAAGGCATTTAGGTTTGCTGCTTTCTTTGCCTAGAACGATTTACAAGAAGACTGGAAACTTCGTGACTTGGTCTCTTTGGATGCTTTTAAGAGAATGTTGAATGGCTTGGATGCAGACACATCTGTTTATAGATGTTCTGTCTGATCTAATGTTTTTTTTTTTTTTATGATTGTGATCAAATTCTTACAGAAAATTTGCTTAATTGATTATTTCATGTTTTCTATGTATGGCTGCTGATTGTCTGTCTGTAACTTTAAATATGCTGCTGCCTGTTTTGGTCAGGACACTCTTGGAAAAGAGATTTTTAATCTCAATGAGGGTTTCCTGGTTAAATATAGGTTTAATAAAAATAAAAAATAAAAATTAGATCTATTCAAATGCTGACATACCGTTTTACCGTTTTCCTATTCCCAGTACGGAGATCTGTATAGATGACAGAAGTCATATTAAGTTATTTAAATTATTTTATCTTCTAATATTCTATTCACTTTCAAAGTAATCAGATGCTCGCATTTACACACCATCCCTCAACCGAAATGTTTTTATTCAACCGAAATGATTCTGAAATGACATTATCGCTGACAACCAGGCAATAACAAAAGTACAAAAACTTCCCTGAAAAACAATAAATCAATAAGCCTCGCCAGCATATCCGGTTACATCCCCGACTCCTTGACACCTGAAGCTCATTAAACACAGCCTAACGTCAACTTAGAGGGAGGAGAGTACACACAGGCTCGCCTATTCACAGCCTATCACAATAAGAGCTACTGAGCAACCTTGATATATTGTATATACAAGAAATAAATATGATTGTCCTTTAATCTGATTTTATTATACTGGGGACTCCCGCTGGCAAATCTACTGAGGGCTGATAGCCTGTAATCTTATTGCAGGGAGCGCCGTGTCTTTCATATCCCCTTCTTGATGGTGTTTTATCATGTCAGGACTATTATTGTTCCTATTGCTATATGTGTTTCCACATTTATATGCGCTGGTGAATATAACCTAATAAATCGAGTTATTGCACATTCTGTGTCTGTTTGCATATGTATGTTTTCCTGATGTCCCTCAAGTTGGATATGGATGCTAATTTTGCCTCTCAGCTTGCCGGGCTGCTTTGAGGGTTCATTTCTGTTTATGAACGGGTATATTGACCCAATATGTGGCCCTCTCTCTTTCGTTCTCTTTCTCTCTTTCCGTCTCTTTCTTTTCTCCCTTCCATCTCCCTCTTTTTGTCCACATATTGAGTGCCTGCTTGTGTGAAAAAAAACAGGTGCACTCAAACTGAACTAAACACTATGTGCATCATTGAGCAGCATTACGAACCTCTCCCTCACTCAAATTGCTCTTGCTGGATGCTGCGTTTGTATGTGTGCGTGTATGAGTGTGTGCCCGTGTGTGTGTTTATGTGTGTGTGTGTGTGTGTGTGTGTGTGTGTGTACGTGCTTATACAGCCTGTATAGAAGGCTCAGTTAACTAGAAGGCCTAATAAATCAACCTCTATCCACAATCTTCTCCCTGGCTGTTATCCTATTCCACATCTCTCCTCCCTCCTCCTTTCCCCTGAGTGATGTTTTTTCTCCTTTCTTTTCTTCTTTTCCCTTTTTCTCTCTGATTATCACTGTCCTATATGTCCTGTAATTCATATTTTAAAGCTCAGAAGGCGGAGTTTGAGGCATTATGTGCATATGGATAAACTACTGTTCATATGGTCAAAGTAGTATGGCCATAGGCAGATCGCCTTACTGCTGTGTGTGTGACTTAATGTGGATTTTTCTTGTCCTTGCATTATTTCATCCCAGTGATTTTCCAAGTTTATAACATAGTGTATTTGCGTGCATGCAACTCTAGATAACTGTAGATGTGTCTTGGTGACTGTATGTCACATGCAAGCAAACACACAGTATCTGTCCTGTACTGATCTCCCTGTCCTGCTGAATGGTGGCTGATTGAGACACATGAACTGCCTTTGTGCCCTGATCTAGTTGCCATTGATTACCTATCAGGGTTTTTGATTGCATCCTGGAAGTAATTCTTTTAAAAAGACCCTAATGGCCTCCAATCTGGGCTGATGACGACCTCAGTGAGTCCAATCGCAGATCCATTTAGGCCCTTTCAGACCCCTCAATGTACACTCAGAAACTCTCCCTCAGCGCTCACATGCCCCTCCACGACTGCTACCTTTTCCTTGTGTCAGCACCACATCTCTGTACTGTTACTTACATGCAACAACATAGAGAGACACAAAAATGGCATCAGACATTGATGGGGAGAGCCAACACATCCTTTATTGCTTGGAACACACTTTGGTAAAGATTATGGAAACTGATTATAGCAGGTGGTGAGCAAAATAATTGACAATGATAGCAGGGAAGATGGAGTAAGGCTGAGGAAGACACAAATACAGCATCAGTCTGCTATTAATTGAAAATGGTGAAGTAAGAGGGAGAACATGCAGGTTTCAAATCTGTGTAAAGAGGGAGAAAGCAAAGCCGTAAGGAAAGAATGAGTACAGATCGGTCAGGGATAAGCTGATGGGGGGCTGGTTGTCAGTATGTCAGACTGCGTTATTATAGTCTGAGAGTTGGATGGAAGCATGAGATGGAGGATGAAGAGGAGAAGGGGGGCAAAACAGACAGGAAGAGGACTCGCCGTCTAATCCTCCAATTTTCTTACATTACCCCTGTCCTTCTGACTGCCACCCCCTCCATCTCTCCAATCCTCCCTCCTCTGCTCCCCTCGCTCTCTGCTGCCAGACCTGTCGACAAATGAAACTGGAGGTTGCGGCAGCTTCCCAGAGATTGACTTGAAGGAGTAGAACACACAGAGAAAAGGGAGACAGAGACCCCTGCACCTCCAACATCATAAATGTACCAAGGAAACCCCAGTGGTTTAAACATCTATTGTCCTGCACTGGACAAAAAAAACACAGGATTGAAAAAAACAAACATATTACACATTCTATATGCCTTTGGCAAACTTGCCTCCACTACGGTGAGATAAGAAATCACAGCTATATGAGCAGGGAAATGCGAATGCTCAGACATACTTGAACGGCACAGAGAGAAATAGAGCTGACTGTTGTGAGAGCAGCCCTGAGAATGATCAATAACTTCCTGCTGAGGAAGAGAAAAACTTGATGACAGAATATTAAATTAAAGAGATTGTTTTTTGCCGGGAATGTATTAGAGGCTCACTTAGCAGAATTACAATACAATGATGACAAACAAGGTTAATTTGCCAGGCTATGTCGCTTGTTTGGTTATTGATATATATTTATATTTTTGTCCAGAATCTTTTGCAATAACCAATAACCTAATTCTTATGAATGAAGCTAAGATCTTTGGGGAATTAAACTCACAAATTCAGAGTAACGTTCCAATCATTTGCAAAACTGCGAGGCAATGCCTTCAATGTTTTGTCACTCAGGCAAAGGCAAACCTTGACCCCTTGTCGCCACCCCCCACACACACCAATACACACACCCCGTCTCAAATTGGCTCAATCTATTCTTTTTCCCTTTGTGTCTAATTTCCCAATAAATAAGACAACTTCCTTTTTTTTATCACCTCCAGGAGAAAGATAATGCTATTCTCATCCTCCCCTCTTCACAACAATTTAGTTATTTCCATTTCCCCGCCCTCTTGATTGATTTGCATTCCAGTCACCTCTCATTGGGCAAGGCAGAACCCTGACAGAGAGGGACTAATTTGCCATGCTAATGAGATGGCTCAGACAAACAGAGCCAGCTGGAGATCTGAGTAAATGATCCTGTCATCAGTCAAGAACACAAACACGGCTAACAGCTAATTAGCTTTCAGCGGTTTGTAGAGGTGACATTCTATCTGATCTGCTCTGCAGTGGAAAGTATAGAAAAGGATGGAGGAGGGGAAATATAAAGGATAGAGGAAAAAGTGGAAGAGGGACGGCTTGCTGTTGATGAATTTGCCTTTTTGTTTTCCCAAACAGAAGCAATGTAAAACCCACACATGTGCTTGCAGGCACACACCCACCCACACACCAACATATATAGCCTCCCCCCTGATTCCTTTGCATTATGCAGTGCAAAGAGCGAGTATGTTCCATTGGAATTAGGGGAGAAAATATGCTAAGCAGACAATCAGTGGTGTACCCCCTGGTGCTAAACAGCCAATCATGGCTGTTCCAGTGTGTGTCACCAGCCAGCAGGAGGCAGAATGAGTCCTGGTTAGCAGCCAGAGCCCTGCAGAGTGGCTGATTAGTCTTTTAGACTAAACAGGAGACAGAATATTAAAGGTCCAACTCCCTATCTTAGATCTTCTGCACAACAGACAAAGGGCTATTTAATATCATACCTTAAAGTTTCATCATTGCATACATTAATCTCCAAAATAATTGCATTTAACAGTGTTACACTCAAGTTCAAAAAATGTATTGACTGATTTGATTTGCTGAAATGAACAAAGCATGAGAAGTCAAAGGTCCATCACGGTAGGATGAGAATATTAATAATGATATAAGTACTATTTGAACTATTCTTTTACGGTTTATAATAATATTAAAATGTAGTTGTGGCGAATCTAAACAATTATTGAAGAAGTTTCAACGACCAGAATATCTCCTGTGCACAGCCATAGGGAGAATCTGGTGCATGTAAGTAAACATAATGATAATACTGTATATTAGAGAACCTAGACATGAAGTCGTTCATCAAATGAATAAAACAGAGCTGCTCATAGTTACATTAAAGTGCATTGTAAAGCGTTCATAAATATGTTATGTATCCCACCTCTTAGGAATAATACAGGGCGACTTAAAGTAAAGTAAAATAACCGTGATATCATCTTCATCTGTGTCTATTTTAGCTAGAGTTGTGGATTTCCTGAGGGATGTAGCTAAGAGTAGCTAACTGCATTATTCCAACCCAGGAGATTTCTTTTTTTTCATCTGTTCCTGATGTCACCACTTCCCTGGTAACTAATTACTCTTCTTCTCAGTCTGTTTTCTATTTTTCTGCTTTCAGTATTTGGGCTTGTTTGTCATCTGGTTGCTCCATGCCTTTTCGATTTTTATCAGCAAAAACATTTTTTATCCATCCTTTTGTAATCTGATAAAGAAATAGCAGCAATCTGTATGTTCCTTCTGGGGGACTGGATGACTTTGAGCACCAGATGCTGATGTTCCACCAGAGTCGTTACCGTTATGGAGCCGATCCTTAACTGTCTCCGATGAAGACACACATTTCCTCTGTCTCTCTGTCACACACATACACACCTCCTCCTCTCGCTCACTCAGTGTGAAGGTAGGATTAACCTGCTGGTAGTGGAGTAAATCCTGCGCTGCCTCCGCCTACTTGTCTCCATGTCTGAGGATGCCTGGTTATCCCTTCATGCAAGCTCCCTGTTCAAAGGAGCCACCGCCAGGTATTAATGACGTCTTAAAGGGTTGAACATGGAGGATGTACACGCAGTTAGGACAGGAGATTTAAAAACACAGACCAGTGGTTAGTGCTTATTGAAGCATGCAATGAAAGGCCGGTCTTAAATTATCATTCTACATACCCAGAGAATGTTGGTGAAAGAACAACACACTTGTGTGTGTCATAGTAAATAAACCTCTATAGCTCCGTTGACACGTTGGACAACAGCAGTTGCCTGCTTGATCATTGTCACATCAAAAAGAGTTTCCTATTTATAGCTCTCTTTAGATCTTTAAATTTATTTTGAAAGGGTTTTTTGTAATTGTTTCTATTTACTTTTTTATTTATTTTTTTACAATGTATTGTATCTTATTGTCCATTCATATATTTTGATGGTCTATAGGAATACCTTCAGCTTGTATTAACCTGATATGTTGTGAATTGGGGACCTAAAGATCTTTTTAAGTGTATGCGTGTGGTACGTTAAGATTAGTAACTTGTGAGATAGAGATTCGTTTAGACCCTCTTCCCAAAGGCTAGGCAAAAGTGCAAACACAGTAATTCCATCTGCCAAGGAAGATGTTTTCACAAGTGTCTTTGTTTGTTGGCTTTTCACCAGGATTATGAAAAATCCACAGAACACATTTTCATTAAACTTAATGGAAGGGTAGGTCGTAGGTCAGAAAAGACTAAATTTAACTGTGGATTCAGATAAAAAGTCACGTCCAGCATTTTTGCCACTTACTTTAACATTGAAACATGGGACAATTTTTGACAGTGATATAAGTTTTATTTTGGAATAAGCTTTATTGAATTTAGAGGGGCTGGGGCTTTTTCGGCATTATAAACTCTACTGAGTGTCCTGTCTCGTTTATGAGTGAGATGGAGACGGTGTATGCGCTTGTCTGTTGAAACTGGCACCTGCCTGGATTTTGTCTATTGCTATGTAGCCTAAGGTCATTATTCAAACCAGCCCGATGTCGGAATAGAAGACTGGTTATTGATTCAGTTTGTGAGTATTGTAGGACAATGCTAAACACGAGTGTGTGACCCTACAGTCACAATGTCACTTTGGTGATTCTATGTTGTTAGAACTCGTTGTTATGAAACCTGAGATTTACCCTCTGTTTAAGACTTTCCTAATAATTTTACATGGAGTCACAGCAGACAAGTTGGTTTGTGGATGAAAGTAGCTCAATCACATAAAATTAGTGGATGAAGAATAGATGATGAGTTTTGGTTTATCCGTCAGAGTCCTTGACAATAAGACTCTTCAGGGAGATAATTATCAAAACATACATGCCCCCTTGGAACCTGGGTACTCGTGGTGGTGGTGGCTGATGACTCTTTTGAGAAATATGTAGGATACAGTTATTGAATCTGCAACGATTAGGCGGTGTTGGGGGAGGTAGAGGACGTGGTTGACGGCAACAAAACAGAACTTCATGAGTAGAGACAGCAGCGAGATGAAGGTGTGTCACTCTGTTACTGGATATCTGTAACCAGATGATGAGAAAATCTGATATCTCATTGTTTGCAGGAAATCAAGGAAGACCAAGCACGAGAGGTCTGAATTGTGTCTGTTAATCTGTGTGAAGACATTGTTCAATTGCTAATGCAGCTCAGGCGCTGTTTTCATGTAGTATGAATAAAGATGAGGCTTACAACTTCCTGTATCCATTATTTCAAACACTTTGACAACTTTATAAAACACATAGTTCAGCTTTTTCTGGAATTCTGGTGCTGGTGGGCTGCAGTCAAAGACAAACTCTAATGGATATATAAGCCAAAGTCTGCGTAAAGGTCTTGGACCCCAAAATATTATATGAATGCTTTTGGGCAGCGGAATAAGCTGTATATATTTGGATGAATTGAATCATGTGATGCAGCTGCGTCAGCAACATTTGGAAAAATTGAAAACTTCTGGGGATGTGGAAGTAGAAAAAATAAAACTATAAGCAGAGCCCAGTAGCTGGCTCCTTATCTGCTTGCGAGGCTAGCAGCAGTCTATGGTGAGTCTGACAATGCTATGCTAAATCAGTGGAGTTTTTCTTTAACAGCCGTACACAGTGTAAAAACTGACCATTGGCTGTGAGTCAGAAAAGCGCAGGTTATTCAAGGTTAGTAAAAGTGAGGGAGTATTAGGGAGAAAAGTATTAGACATTGTGAAATAAGTGAGGACTGAAGAGATTAAGAGACATATGTAGATGTTCTGATAGCTAGTCGGGATCAGTGTAGAGAGCAAGCAATGTTAAGACCCGAGGGTTTTTTTCTTTGCCACCTCACCCCCACACCCTTAATCCCCTCTCCTTCAATGAGCCACTTGGCTCCCTTCATACGCACACAACATCCAGACTGCATCCCATCTACACTCAAAAAAACGCTCCTGTGCAATCTCTCGTGCATCAGCTGCCAAATGAAGTTCCTCTTTAGAAAAAAACTTGGCTGTGGAATCGTCTAAGCCATTGTGGCTGGCGGCAAAGGCAGCCCTTGTTTTGAAGCCAATAATCCGGTGTCAGGGCTTCAGGTGCGCAGTGCGATGTGATTGACAGGGCTCGATATGAGGCCCTCGCCTCACTTGACATTTGGGTTTCATAAGGTCTGGAACAAAAGGCAGGGCCAAAATAATCAGAGAGCGGCGGAGGCAAATAAATCTGTTTATTCCTTCTCACCTGCCCCCCTTGTTCACCTCTGCAACCCTACGCTCGCCCACATCACTGCTCAACCCTTGGAGGGGAAAAAGAGTGGGCATGGTATTACCTTTTTCTCAGCCTTAGTGGATTTACGCACCACGACAGTAGGTCACTTTAGGCCCCGTGCTTACCTGAGATATTAGTTTATGTGTGTGTTAGATACTGTAGATGTGTATTTGAATGGCTGAGGCAGAGTGTGTGTTAGTGTGCGTGTGTGTGTGTGTTTGGGCACAATCCCGTGTATGTATGAGAGAGAGGTTAAACAACAGCAAAGACCATGAAACAGAGGCAGAGAGACCAGAGGAAACAGGACTGGTGTGGTGTATTGTGGATAATCACTGATACACCTGAATCTGTTTTATAAAATAAAAAAATTAAATAAAACAGTTACACGATAGCTTTAAGACCGTTTTAATTATCATGGATCTGCTCCTAACAAAGTCAGAGACACTAAACAGAAATGTGAAGTGCAGTGCAAGAGAAGGTTTTAATAATAATAATAATAATACATTTCATTTATAATACATTTGTGTCAATCAGTACAGCCAAAAGACTTATCGCACTGGTTAAGCAAGCTGCTGAACAAGCAACTAACTGATCATCCCAGATGCAAAAGTAGACAAACAGAAGGACAAAGAGAGAGAGCAGAAAAGACTGTAATTCCAATATAAATTGTATGTCTTAATCAGGTTGTAGCATTTATGCCAAAATGTTATGTAAGGTCATTTTTTTTCTAATTCGTTTAATTAAAGCATATTAATACTTGTTGTATTCTTACAACAATGTGAAAATGGAAAAGGCATAATTTCATTTGAAATTAAATCAAAATATGCAGCTCCCCTCAGCTTAGAGTTAGACATAAGGAGTTTCAGCTCATTGTTTAGCCCTTAATTCTGTTGTTTAAGTTCCCTCTCTCTGTACTTGAGTACATTGTGTTTGTACATGTGCATGTTAGTATCTCTATTTTCTGATACTTTCTCTTTTCCATTACAATTCAACATAATACTTTCAAATCAGATGCTTTTATTTAATAAAGATAGTTACAAGTTATGTTGCAGATTCTAATTATTAATATACAGTACAAATAATAAATCAATAGTGTTGTAGGGTATTATTATTATTATTATTATTATTATTATCATTATTATTATCATTATTATTTATTTTATCTGTTACATTAAATCTTTCTTGGGTGAAGATACTGAAAACACTGATAAAATACCTGCAGCATAAGTAATTATGATGTTGCCCATCTTCACTCATTGCTTCAAAAACATTGAAACATTGGTATTACCTTTTACCTTTTAGGTATTAGTTTGTCTAAATTACAGATTTATATATATATATTCTTTTTTTTAAATTTACAGCAAGAAATGTTTAAGCATTTAACAAGCGCTTCCCTTCAATTCAACAGAAATAAGTTGTTTGAAATATGGTTGTTAGAAATGTATTTATGAAATTTTTGTTTTCAAGGTATTTTTCTGTTATTTATTGTCTCTTTTTATTCAAAGTCGTTGTACAGAGATTAACGGTATATTCGTTTTTGATGGTAATTTAACATAATGTCTTGTACATGGTCAACACTTTTGGTTACGGTGAAATTCTGGTAAATCACAGCTGGCGGTATTTTACCGTAAATGACATAGAATTTGTTCTATTTGGTCTTCCTCAACAAAGAGGATTGACTGCAGCCTGTCTGACCAAGATTGTTGGCAGTCATCCTAATGATATTCAATGATATTTGTAGTTTATTAGGTGTTTCAGTGTCCCTTACATGATATACATTCCATACAAACAGGCAGATATATCTACAGAAGGAGAGATTCATCGTGGGGTTGCAATAGCAGACTGTGGACACGACAGCAGACTGTTTTAATAGGCGATTCAATTAAAAAAACAGGAAATATGCGAGACCCCCTTGGGCCAAATGTTAATTTCTGTCTGAAAGTCCCGATAGAAAAACTTAATTCAACAGATAGTTTCCAGATGAATCCCTGTGACATCTTTTAGTAGCAGCTCGAGCCCCCACGTGGGGAGTCCATGTAAAGCTCCTCATGTCGGCGCTGATTGGATCATTTCTCCATGATTGACAGGACAGTGGAGCGCAGTGTGTGAACTTTTCGCCAGCTATTGGTGGTCTTTAATGATTGCCCCTCCTTCAGACCACACACCATTGGCTTTAGGGGGGTTCACGCGGGGGGAGCTGGGAAGTCGTAGTTCTCTACAACAGACGCACATCTGTAGTACTTGTTATCGGCTAATACGAATTAAACTACAGGTCCCGACATGAGGGCACGGGCTCTTATAATTGATGTGAAGATGTAATTGCGCTCATGCGATTTGTTGCTTGTAAATTTGACTTTTCAGAGGCAGCCTGCTCAGTCAGAGAGGTGGTCGTTCTGCCGGTGCTAAGATTGGACAGGAGCACCAACGGAGCATTCCGTTCACCGCGAATGGACTCTGAGGAAATTAACCGATAAATGCGTGACATCTGGATGGCGTGGAGAATCTCACTCTCGGACAAACAGGGTGAGCGTGTGCCAGAAGTCAATGACAAGGAAAAATCAGAGAATAAAAAAGAGGATTTCCATTTCTAGTCCAGGAGGAGAATAATAGATAATTAAGCGCTAGACATTTTGGTGATATCAGAGGAAACTCCTGCTTCACCACCATGCAAGGACTTGAGAAATAAATGTCAAAGACGGAACCGCGGGTTCGAGGATGTTTGCTCACAACACGCAAACTAGCCGCTGATGACCTTTACGCCGGGAGACATCCGCGCTCACACGCACCTGTTTTCTGTGGATGAACTTGGCACTGCATTTTTAATGATTCGAGATCTGAGCAAGATGTACCCCCCGGCACGGCATCCGGTAAGTGGAGACCCAGAGCGGCCGAGACGGTATGAAAACAGCCCAGATTAGTAGCCGCGCGCCTGATGCGTATGCACTTCATATCAAGTTTCCGTGCCGACGCGCGCTCGCACGGACAACTGCGCTCATTGTCAAAGTGCAGCTGCATGTAAGCCTGTGTGTGTGTGTATGTGTGTGTGAGAGGTGAATCTGTGAGGAGTCTGAAGGAAATGTAAAGGCCATCCTTATCACAAAGGCCTATTGTCATCCACAATTTCCAGCCAGTGCGCGCGCGTGTGTGTTTATCATTTGAACACTGAACTCTGGTATCTCAGTTCTTACTCTCTTCCCTCCACACGCTTGGTTCGGGATGAGGTCCCCCACCAGCCGGGACAGCCGTTAAAGTTCACTGTAACCGAGTCCTGCGACCGGATCAAGGAGGAGTTCCACTTCCTGCAAGCCCAGTATCACAGGTGAGACTTTGGATGGAACACCTGGGATTGATTGTAAATTTGATCAGTGGGTATTATTAGAGCTGATGACTGATGGTGATAGATTCTCTCCTAATTTGTCGACATTATACAACCAGAACATTAATCAATCTAATAACCAGTGAATTGATTATGATGAGAATGAATGTCATTTGCAGCCTTATCCAGTTCTTTAAACTGAAAGCCCTAGGTCATTTGAAAAAAGGATAATTTCTGGGATGATGACCTGCCCTGCAGCAGTCATGCATGAATCATACAGTGTGACCAGACATTTTCTGGGAAATACATGATACAATGAAACCAAATATAAGACATGAACGGATTGTTGTGTTGGATTAGATTGAAAAACAAAACAAACATAGTTTGAGATATATATCCATCTAAAGATCTCAAAAATTATTCTTCTCAGACCATCTGCAGAGACGCTTGCGCTTTTGTCTCAGGTGCATACTGGTGACTAAACTCAGGTAAACCCCATCGACCTTGGTATGCACATTGCTCTTTGTTCGAGTAAGTGGTGTGAAATACTTTTTTAGCCAAGTAATGAAGTGTGAAATACATTGCTTAGGGGGCAGAGCCATAAGCAAAATATCAATGCATACAAATCGCACAACTCTGGCCACCTCTTAATATCTGCCCAATCTACTGCTGAGTTGAACCAGTGGTCCAGTTTACTGGCATGACCTGGAGCTCGGTGAGCTCAACCATTTCTGCTGCATGTGCTGTAACTGCTTCATACGCCAGACGGCAAGGAGACAACAGTTAGCTCGAATGGAAGTAAGGATTAGACAGATATACACATTGATTATGAAACAATTGTTTGTAAACATTTTTTTCAAAAAAAAAGAAGTCAATATTTTCAATGAGAAATTTCCCAATTTCCAGTCACATTAATTTTATTTAAATCAATTGAAAAACTTAGCTTATTTTTTTCTAATTTTCACTTTGCTCGAGGAAACTAATTAATAATAATAATAATAATAATAATAATTAATAACTGATACTTTATTCATCCCGAAGAAAAATTCTTTCCCTGCATTTGACCCATCCCTGAGGGAGCGGTGGGCAGCCACTTCGAAAGCGCCCGGGGAGCATATTGGGTTCAGGGTCTTGCTCAAGGAGCCTGTAGACCAGCTGGGGCTCGAACCGGCCACCTTCTGATCCTCCGATTCGGACCCATTGAGCTACAGCCGCCCTCCAGCCTAATTCTGGTTAAATAAAAGTTCAACCTGACAGTGTCAGAAATATATTTGCCTAAAGCTCAGATTAAGTATCAAGCTCAGGCTAATGTATCAAAGATCCAAAGTTTTAACCTGGCAAAGTTCTTCAGCAGTTTCTTCAAAACTTAAAATCATATATGCACCACGTAAGATCCATAAATGCCGGACGTCCCCACTTTACCTTCAATATGATTTACCTGCCAATTTTTCCTTTTAAAGCACATTGATAAAAGCTCACTTTAGTAATACGTGGAGGCTTTCCATTAACAGACATTTTAAAGAGTTAAGCATTTGTGTAACCACAGTTGTAAAATGGATTCTCATTAGATGGTCCCTTTTTGTTGATGGTGCAGTTTTGGCATCCACTCACACTGTAACTATATATGACGAGGTTTGTGTGGTTGTGTATTGATCCATTAATTACTGCTCTGTACCTGCTGAGTAAGTGTCTGCAGGATAAACCGGTGCGATCCAAGCAACTCTTACATCTCTTCCGTTCATTGTTGCACTTACTTTTAGAAAATGTCGATTAAAAATGCCAGGATGGAGCCTCTCATATACTTAAGTTCAATATTCTGCACTTGATATCCCGGATTTCCTCTTTTCAAAGTTGCATTTTATTGATTTTTTTTTTCACACGACAAAACTTGTTTTTCTTTTAGAATATGTTTGATTGTCTTTTGTGCACATGTGTGGGTTGCCGTGTGCGTGATGATGCCACTCACTACCGTACTGCCTTCCCTTCCCTTCACTTCACAGTCTGAAAATGGAGTGTGAGAAACTGGCCAGTGAGAAAACCGAGATGCAGAGGCACTATGTGATGGTGAGTCTCATTGGTTAGATTGTGTTTGCATGAATGCATTGGTATTTTTTGGTGTAGAACAGTCTTTGTTTTTTTTTCAGTATTATGAAATGTCATACGGCCTGAACATCGAGATGCACAAGCAGGTAGGAATCTTTTTTTTTTTTCACTGAAACGTTATAAAGAAGAACTGAAATGAAACTGTCTTTTAATTATGCAATGTTCTTTTTATAGATAATTTATCACCACAATTACTGCATGGTTATTGTGAGAACGTTTAAACTGCACTGTAGTTGAGGGAATTTTTATTAAATAAAATTGAGACTGTGTTTGTACAGGTGCCTCATTTCATACAAGTTGGTGTTGATAGTTTGACATTTGTTCTGTCTCGTGCATTTCATTAGATTTAGGCTACAGCACTAACATTTTTTAAAACAGCATTTCATTTTTATTCCTTAAATTCCAAACACATTTCTGAACCTGTGCTTGTAAATTGTTTGTTTATGTTAGTTTTATAAAAAAGCAAACAATCCGAAAAATATATAATAAATATATGTTTTATTCACGGATCGAAAATATACACGGATCGAAAATAAAGGCTATAGGTGCTTGTAATTGAACGGCCAATCAAGTGGATGACCAATTACTGTGCTGAGCCGCAGCTGTCACGACAAAGCTACTAAACTTCTGCTTCTAATAATGCCAATGAAATAAATAAAATTCGCGATAAAAATACTTTGACATAGATTTGGCAACATTTCTTAGGGTATTGGCACTTTGAGGACAATCTAGAAAATGTGTATCCAAGGACACACATGCCTCCCCTACTGCAAAAACAATGTATACTGGTGTGGATAGTAGTAATAGCGTAATGATTTAAATAAATTATTAAAATTTGAATATGCCACCAAATTTCAATGTCAATGAAAAAAGTTGATTGTGACTCATTTATAATCTCAAACAGTCCATATGTGCTCTAAGATAAGATCCCATATAACTCAGTAATGAAGATAAAACAGTTAACTATTTTTTCTGAGCTCAGTAATAAAACAAGATAGATTTCCTTGGGTCAATTCATGTGCACCCATTTGGACATAATTGGACTTGTCGGGACTTGGAAGTAATGGTAAAAAATGTCCCCCCTTAGAGAGTGACACTCTAAGTAGTATAGCAAAATTTGAAAACTAGAAGTTAGAACTCTTTGAAGGGGGTCACAAAAGGTAAATGTGGGCTAAATTGGACCAACAGTTAAATAGTTATGCTTGAAATAGAAGTATTTTGTAAAAAAAAGCTCACCCAAGTGAGTTAAATATGAACTACTTTAGAACAATATGACAATATGATAAACAAGATTGATCTTGGGTCCATTCATATGCACCAAATATGGACTAAATCAGACCAAGTAAATGGCGGTTGAAGGGTGTGACCGACCTTTTCCAAGATCTTCACATTTCTTCATCTATCGAAGGTCTATGGATGCTTCAAATTTGAAAAAGATCCATTAAATAGTTTTTGAGTTATCACATCAAAATGGGATTTTTAGAGGTGTAAATATGCAGAATAAAGAAGTGAAGTATGAACCGACACTTTTAGGGCTCCTACATAGCTTGTGTGAAATAATACTGAATTTGATCCCTAGTTGATGATGATAGACCACACCCACTATAAAACTTTTTACCCATGGAAAAACCTTCACGTTAAATTCCTGCAATTCTCCTTTCACCATCCCATGGAACTCTGCTATTTACAGTTAAGTTTACTGTATTTTCCTGTAAATGATGGCATCCTCTTAAAGTACTGCATATTAATTCTCCCAGATTGCTTTTTATTCAACTGCATGCCACTGTGTGTCAATAATACAGCTATCAGCAGAAAGTGTTCAGAAAGATGCTAGTTGTTAAGGAAAAAGGCCAAAATTTTCATACAACGTGAACAAAATGAAACCTTTAATCAGCATTGGTATGTATGGATTTTTCCTCAATTTTACTACAACTTGCATTCACACTTTTTCTCATGGTTTACAGAAACAGTAATTTTCGGCTACCTTTATTTTTAAATAAACTAACAAACTGAAAGACTTTTTTCAGATGGGCAATTAGAGAATCTTTGGACATTTTTATTAAAATAATCTCAATCTTTTTAATGATCTCAAAAAGAAGTCACCCTTCATTTTATAAATGTGACAGAGTTACAGGGTAAAATGCAACAGTGTTGTTTCCTTGTGAGGTTGAGTGGTAACTCCCCTTGTGAATAATGGTTCCATCAGTTTAACTGAATGAGAGAATTGCCTGAAAAATTAAAGGAGTAATTGAGGATTTGGTCTTTAACGAGCCTTTACATTAGGGCTGCCGTCTATAAACGTGGAAGGTCATTAGTATAAATGTCTGTGATAACCACGCATCAGCAGCCAGGCTAAATGGACCACAGATAGCTCGCTATTTGTTCGCACAGAAACAGTGTGTGTGCGCGTAGTCTGTGTGTGAATGAGTGAGTGTGTTTGTGGGTGAATGAACGCTCAGCCTTCGTCTTGCCCTGCTTATGATGTTTTTGTTTGTGTGTGTCTAAACTGTGTTTATTCTTATATACTTACTTTCTCTGTATGTGTGTTTGCATTGGTGTGGGTGCTTCAGTATGTATTGCAGTATACTGCACGTTTGCTTAGTGTGTGTGTGTGTGTGTGTGTGTGTGTGAGTGAGTTTGCGTGTATTTGTCTATGAATACTGTGTGTGTGTTTGTGCAAGTTATGTGCGTTTGTGCTCATATTGTGCATAATTCTATGTTCAATGTTTAGTTTGTTTGGTATCTAATTTCTCCCACATGTTGGTCTGTGTGTGTGCGTGTGCCTGTGTGTGATGAACACACCTGGCAGACTCATCACATGTGTCCGATGGAGTTTGAGGTCTCTGCTATCCTTCTGTCTGCTGCTGTGTTTATGTGTCTAGGTATGTACGTGAATTTTTGTTTGTGTGTGAGAGAGAGAGAGAGAGAGAGAGAGCGAGAAAGGGAGACAAAATTAAGAGGTAAATTGTGGTCTGTGATTGTACGGTACTCAAAGATTTCTAACAGGAAGCTTTGCAGATAGAATTCATAATTTCTGCCATGATTGTGTCCTTATTTATGTGTTTATGCGTCTGTGGGAGAGGAAGTGCATTACTTTAGTTGTTAACAAATGAATCTGTCTACACAAACCCAATGTGAGGCCTCAAACTTCTTATTGGGACAATTTCATGTCTTCATTAATTATAGAGCCAGAAATGGGATATTTGGGAATTATTGCGCCGGTAATTCCAATTCCATATGATACAAAAACTATTTAATGGATCATTTTCAAATTTTATGTCCACATACACCTAACTCAGAGGAAGAAGTGGATTGACTTTGGGTAGAGGTCAGTTGCATGTTTCTGCCATTAGGTGGAGCTTTATCTCCCAAATCTGTTTCTTGGTCATAATTTCTCATATCATTTCTTTGATTTAGGCCAAATTGACCTCATATGAACTGCCTCAAGGCGATCTATCTTGTATCTGCCATATTTTACAGTAAAATTTCATATCTGACTCACTGGGGGGCTCTTTTTTGCAAAACGGTGTTTTTGACAATTAACTTCTAACCATAACTCCAATTATGTCTAAATTTACTTCAGATGAATGGAAACAAGGAAATCTGTCATGTTTTATTTCTGAGTTCAGAAAAAATAGTTAACTGTATTTATCTTCATTATTTAGTCACTATGGGATGTTATCTCCGAGCATATTGCTGACTTCATAGAAATAGTAAGGTTGATTCAATTTGGACAGATTGAGATTTTTAATGAGACAGATTTAAGAAGTTCAATCAAGAGAAAAACTTGTAAAACGCAGGGGATTGGGAGTTTTTCGGGTATATACCCTTGTTGTCGGGTATGACAGCGTAGGCCTAGTTCTTAGGGGTAAAGATTAAAAGTAATGGTTTCTACGTTGGGGTTCATGTAAGATGTTGGAAGGACCCATTTTCATGCAGGTGGGGCGTGTCTACATGTTCGTAGGCAGCTCTCATTTGTTGATGTGTGTCTTCTTGAATCTACAAAATTCATATTCAACATGATGATGCGAGGTGTGTGACATGTCCTTTTTATTTACAATGTTTTAGTATCAAATGCACAGCATTTACATCCGTCTGTGCACTCATGGAGTTGTGAGGTGTGATGAGGTGCGCTGTTGATGCATCGCAATCTTAATTAACAAAAATCCAAGTGTGCCATTGACCAACAGAAAAATGTATGATGTTCTTTCCTGCTATTTAAGGATGGAGTTTGATGGTTAGACGTGCCGGTACATGATGAAGGTCTATTATTTCACATATCTATAATCCAATGCCGTTTATGATTATTTTTATGATTCAGTTGTCCGATTTTTGGACTGTGATTTGCGTACGCCCCACGTCTCTAGTCCTATTCCGAATACACTACAGAGACAAGCAGCACCCCTCCTCGTCATCATCACTAAGTGTAGTCTTATAATAGTGTTGTTGATGGCACAGAGGATTTGGTCTCAGCGCGGTCACAGAAAGAACTCGCAGCGGTCTGTGAGTTTCCTTCAATACCAATACTGGAGGTACAGGAGCACCAGGCTTTTACCGGGAATGGGAGATGACACTCATGTTTCATAATGTTACAGCCAAAACACTATGGCCTTTAAATAAATAACCTTTGAATAATTAAAGGACAATCCATTTGCATCTTGAGCTGTACTTTGTGCCAGATAATGTGATGTGTAAGGAGGGGTTCGACATCCATTAAATACAGACGTGCCATGAACTTAACAACATGTGCTTTAGAACCACTGAGTGGATGCTGTGAGTGAAGAAAACGGACTGGTGGTGTTGATATTTTTCCGGGGTGGGGGTAGATGTCAAACCTCAGTCTCATTAAGGCAGTCTGCCTCACCCACCAAGCAAATAGCTAATATTGCTTGTTTAGCATTTTCTAAGGGGAAATAAGCCCATTGATTTTTGGCTCCTCTCTGTTTTATTTACACATTAGGGCTCTGAGGCCCTCGTTAAAGGGAAATTGACTCATTGATGGAGGGAGAACACGCGGGAAACCAGAGAATGGTGAGGAGGGACCGGCAGGGATGAGAGTAAGCACGTTGTAGCGCCCTGGACTGAACTGCTTGAGGACAGCTAATCAATTGCAAATCAGTGAGACTGAAAGCATAAATAAAGCGAGCAGAGGATAGGGGAGAGAAAAAGAGGAGAAAGGGGAGTGAGAATGAAGTAATGATATATCTCATACTGAAGACTGGCAGTGTGTTGAATAAGCTCTGACAACCTATATCACCGGTGGTGGTAGGGAGCCATTTGTCTTATTTTGAGGTATTGGGTCACGTATCATCTGGCATTTTAATAACCTTTGAAGACATTGTAAATAAGATTTTAAATAATGATTGTTGTATTTCCTATATTGCCTATTTTGTAGATGGCTTCCCAATGAAACCTATTTTAATAATTTTGAATTCAAAAAATGTCACCATTGTATAATGAGTGTGCAAATGGTGGTTGATTGATGGTGATTTATATGGTTCCAAATGTGGAGGTGTGGGCACCTTGCTGCGGGTGTGTCTGATGGGAGGAACAGGTCAACATTCTGGGAAGTATCTTAAGTCTTGCTAAGAGTTAAATAAGAAGATCGAAACCACCGTGTGTGAGTAGATAAATATAAAGCTGCAGTCAGAGGCTTACTATATTATCTTAGCATGAAGACTGGAAACAAGGGGAAAAGTCTGACTATGATCAAAAGTGAAAACATCTTCCAAGAGGACAAATCAAAGCTCCCCAATTTAGTTTTATATCCAGCTGTTTATCTGAACTTTTAGGTCTCTTGTAAATGACTGTGTAGTAATCTCTTCAAAGATATCTGTGTAAGTTCAATGACCACCTTTTCCCAGATCAAAAATTGCATATCATTTTTTTTCATTCACTGGATTAGTTTATGTTCAGACTCAAAATAAACAGGCAAAGAAATGATCAGACGTTGCAAACTGCAGCTTGTAGGTTTAAATTTGATCAAACACACCTCTTGTCATAACTCCTTTCATATATTTACCTTGAACCCATACTGTCGTCCCCATCAGCAAAGGTTTAGCCTCGAAAGGCTCCCTGCGTTATACAACCCAATCCCCCATTTAACTCCTCAAAATAAATGTGAAGTTATTTCTGAAAAAACTATGTTTTGTTTCCGTGGAAAAGTTCCCCCCAGTGAATAAAATATGAACTATTAGACCGAAACATGGCGTACACAAGATGGATCTCCTTAACTCACTTCATATGCACCAAATTTGGACTAAATTGGACCAACACCTCAGAAATTATGGTTTGAAAACCGTTGCAAAAAAAGTTAGAAGCTAGTGTCAGAAATAACAAAAATGTATCCGGTTCTTCCTCCCACTAAGGTTTTTGTGGTTATAAAATTTGTGAATGATCCATGAAACAGTTTTTGAGTTACATTGTTAGTGTGACTAGGAAGCTGAATCAATTCCACAACTTTTCAGGGATATGGATATATCAGGAGTGTAATAATTAATGCACTCATTTTCATGAATGAATTCTTCTATATAGCCAATTTCCTTATCCTCCTTATTTCCTGTCCCTACCCAGCTGTGTTATTTGCACATCTACACACATGCAGTAACACGGGTAAAGTCTCTATATGCTGGGGTCTATTAGGTGTATTAGTGAAAGGAGAAATGATGTGATATTCATCTCCCACAGGGGAGAAGGACATTTGATCTTCACCATGATCCAATCTGACTCCAGGGTTCCTGTCGGATCAAATATCTTTGTTGTTACGACCTTAAGTGTTTGAGCAGTCTTTTAATCCTTTTGGGATGAAAAAAAAGCCCTAACCCTATTTGTTGATAAGTGGATATTTCTAGGGTGTTTTTGAGACTCACTAGTTCATCATCCCAATAATTCTTAAACCAACCAGGTGCCTTCAGGTGATAAAAGCAGATCCGGGGACAGATTCTGAAACACCTCTTTCTCAAATGAAGGTTTGTGCATGTGATCTCACCTTGAGGTTACGGGCCGTAATTTGATCATTGAGTCGTGAATAATCTGGTAATAAGATCCATTGATCAGCCTGGTATCAGTTCTGACCTTAGAGACCTCTCTGGACAGTCTTTTCTTATTATTTATTCACAGTCACGACGGTCGATGTTGAAGCCTGCTCGCTGAAGTAACAAATTCTCCTGTCTTGTAAAATAAACAGGACACTTTTCAAGAATAAAAAGTGCCCCACTTTTTTTGCTTGGGTCTCTGTGGTGTAAACACGTTTGTTGGCCAAAAAGGCTGACATCCCTGCACTCCGGCCAACAGTCACAACGGTCTGCCATTGATTTAAAATGTCACCTGAAATTGGTTCTGATACCTTGTGGGAAAGCTTTTCCAATTCTGTTCCTGTGCTTTTGTTTCCATTTCTATGCCAATATTTCAAGGTCACCGCTTCAAACTGAATCGATTGGAGGTTCAGGTTGTCGAGTTGTTTGTAACGATCTGCATCTTTACAATTGATCCTGCAGTTTTGGAACCTTTCGAAATGAAATAAACAAAAAGAAACCCACAGGATTTTTAATGTACTATATTACTGGATTTGGAAATTTAGTATTTACTAAAACATCATAATTGTCATTAAAAATAAATCTGTTTAAAATTTTGTTCCAGACAAAACCCCTCAAGATGGATTTATATCCCAAAAGACTTGCATAAAATACATAAACAAGTAATCAATTATCAAAGTAGATTGTAGCCAAATTTCTATTGTACGACTTATTTTCAATAAAGTAATAATTTCAGTTCTAATACACAGATATATGATATATTTGATAAAAATCATTAAGAAATTTTGAAGTTGTTTTTAGTAGTTTTGTTTTTTATTAATTTCTGTGTAATATAAGGTTGATAAAGAGAAGCTAAATTAGTTTATTCCACCACGGTGAGCATTAAGTTTGCATTACTTTTTGTCAAAGTTATATCATCGCGTAGCAGTTCGATCTGAGTGAAAATTGATTACAAAAATCCATTCTGCTTTGCCAGAGAATATCAACAAACTACAAACTAATCATGGATAATTCATCCATCCATCCATCCCTCCATCCATCTATTACCATCAATCCATCCATTCATCCATCCATTCATTCATTCATCCATTCATCCATCATCCATCATCCATCATCCATCCATCCATCCATTCATCCATCAATCCATCCATCCATCATCCATCCCTCCATCCATCCATTCATCCATCCATCAATCCATCCATCCATCATCCATCCCTCCATCCATCCATTCATCAATCCATCCATCCATCTATCCATTCATCCATCCATAGATTCATACATCAATCCATCCCTCATCCATCCATCCCTTCATACATCGCTTCATCGCTTCATCCATCATCCATCCATTCACCCATCCATCCATCGACCCATCCATTGATCCATCCATTTTTTTCACCACAGATAGCATTAGTAGCTCTACATATGAAGGTATTACTAGATGTTAAAATTATGTTTAGGACATTTGTGAGGTCAGTGACTGAATATTTTATTTTCTCAACGTTAAAGCACACAGAACATTGTGTTAGTGTAATATGTGAGACAAAAAAGCTCATCTTGGGATCTTGAGATGTGATAATCACAATTAAATGTCATTTTGATGAGAATTTGCCAAGCACAACAGTGATTATTTCCTATGTGTGGATATTGTAGGCTATTATTTGTAGGCTACTTCCTCCATGTAAAATTTCAGACTTGCGTAATCTCTTAATATTTACATCTCAATCGCTTTGCCACAAATATGTCTTGATGGCAACAGAAAAGACTTGTAGCAAATAACTTCCTCGGGCTGGACCTGACTCCCGTGATATAAGGTGCCTTTGAGCACAGCATGTGCTGCAGCATGAGTTTTTCCGAGGCTAACATGCACCAAGCAGCTCCCAAGTGTGCAGGACTGTGAGGAACTGAAATAAGGATTACACAGCAAGTGTTCCCTGGATAAACATTAACTATGCTAGTGTTTTAGATTGTCTCTGGGGTGTGAGCAGCCCACCGTTGGTGTTTAGATCAGATCCTGAAAGAAACTTTAATCTTACGTCTGCATTCACATTACAAAACATTTCACTTCAGAAAGAACGAGATGAGGGTGATAGTTAGTTAATCATCCATTTTTTAATCATGACTATGATTAAAGCATGACTCCTCTTTACTGGCAAATCCATCGCCGCATCTGGTGCTGCCTCTTTGGTGGAGAGAACATCTTCTGTACTTGTAAAGACAAAGTATGTCAACTTTCAGCTGCTGGTTTGGAAACCATGGTGGTATCAACATCACATCCAGACCATCTTGATGTTTAGCTAAAGCTGAGAAGACAGCTTGTTCTGGGCTCAAAGCCACATAACTGCAGTAGTATCCTGTTAGCATACTGTTGATTTTGCCTGACTTGGGGTATTTTTATTGTCAAACATTTTCCTACTGCCTCATTTACATCATTGGTCCAACGTCTTGACACACTTAAGGTAAGTATGTCCAAACTTTTATCTGGTCCTATACTTTTCACCAAGACTTGGCAGCAAAATAATCTGCAAAGGTCACGTGAGCTTTCGTGAGGATAGACGTGTTGTTATATAGTTGTACATATTACCTCCTAAAATGATTATGTAATTTTTATGGCTGTCATTTTGTGTAGTTTTGTGCTCATTATCTCTTTTGTCTGTGTTTGTGTTTAGATTTGAGTGTCTCTACTACTGGCACTCCCCGTGGATAGTTGATCATGGAGAGAGAAAGAGAGAGAAAGTCGTAGTTAAGTTGTATAATCTTTAACCCCTAGCAAGGCCGACCCATTGTCTCCTTAAAGGAAAAATAATGGGTTCAATAATTTTCTGGATTTTAACCCTTTAAAGACCACCTTTTTTGCATAATGCCCCTGTCATTTATGAAAGAATAAAAATAAATTGGTTATTTTCCATATGCTAAATGATAGGTGTACTATTTGTTTTGTAACCAATACATTGTGTTGACTTGATTCTGTCACATGGTAAACTCATTTTCAGGATTTTATTTTAGGATTTTGGGGAACATTTATTTTCCGTGTCCAAAAATGGGAAATAAATAGGAAAAATATAAAAAACAACTATTTTGAAGCTAAGACACCAGAATGAAAGCCAGGCAACATGGAATGAGTTATTTTTTAATCAACATTTGTAATTTTAATAAGTTACAATGGGGACATCTTTGTCCATGACAGTCTCTGAAGAAAGATTTTGTTTACATGGTGAATTTAGGAAACCTTCCAAAAATGATGGCAATTGCATTATCACAGCCAAAATATAATTATATCATAAATTCAAATTAATTATAAAACTGATGTTTTTGCCTTCTCAAAATACAGAGAAGGCTGTGCAGGTATGGACGTTGTTGTGTTTACGTGTTTATTCTGCCGAACTGTGGCTTGTGGGTTTGTGTCAGTCAGTCCTCGTCTGGAGTCTCTGGACCTTCTGTTACCTCCGATTCTTCTATCAAGATTAAATACAAATGAATGACGTTAGAGCCGTAGAACCTAAGCTTCCTCTTAATTCAGCTGAATGAGTCAACACAAATATCACCTGTGTTCCCTCAGCTGTCTGCTCAAGTGTACCCCTACTCTACGTCTTACTCTAAAGCAAGCCAAATCCCGGCATTATGTTCTCCAATCATCCATTAGGTGGATGCTAATGGATGATGAGAGAGCAGAGAAGTGAAATAACCTTCTAGGGATGGAAGTATAGGCAGTGTAACATTATTTGTGACTCAATATTAGGTAAAAAATATGTTGGTCAATAGAAGGTTTCTAAAAAAATAAATGAATGATCTTTATGTGTATTTTCATTCATTCATGATCAGTAAGCGCTTATCCTTTTCGGGGTTGCGTGAGCTGCAGCCTATCCCAGCTGACAGTGGGCGAGACGGGTCTTGATTTTTTTAAAGAATCATCAACTGAGTAAATTCAAAGTTGGACATTTTTGTGCTTAAAAATAGAATGATACTATTTAATACAATATGTTGAGAAACTTAATTTCTGAACCTCAACCTCATTCTAATCTGAAACCTTATTTGGTATTTCTGCAATCATCTAATAGTTGGTGTAGTTATTGGAAGAGGATTAAGAGAGATGATGAGTCATAAAGTACCTTAAAAATCGGTAAAATCTTTCATTACAATTGTATTTCCTCCACTTTTTAATTATTAAAGTGAAGATTTTATTCAAATATGCTGAAAATAAATGAAAATTCTGATGGTGTGGACTGAAGAAAGTTCAGCAGACATCTGTAGCTTGCTGCTTATCTCTGCTTGAGACCATCACGGTTAAAGGCTCAAGGTTAAATAAACCTCTCCTATGATGACCCTGCAACGATCCATTGATGGTCATGTTGGGGATAATGCAGATCCCATATTTTGAGGTGGATTGCATTGAATTAAAATAAGAAAAATAACTAAAAATCTCCAGTCGCTCTCTATTCCTGGGTTTTTGCTGTAGATTGAGAAGTATTTTGTATTCCATCATTTCCCCAAGCACAGCTTTGACAGCAGGGTGCACAGTTTTTGCAGAAAGAAATGACACACAAGGACCTAATATTTATGGCCTGTATCAGTGTCTTTGTATTGATTAAAGCATTGATTAAAGCGATAAAGGAACTTCTACCATGGGGGCCAAACCTTAATCACAATAAACATTTACTCTGACTTTGTGTGTTGTCATCTTGTTCTCTGAGACATACATAGATTAAGCGACAACATGCTTTCAATAATAATCAATAATAATATTAATATTAATATTAATAATAATGTTTCAGAGAGCGTAATATATTTGATTCCCTCTGTTTTAGTGACAGTGGTGCTGAGTGCTCACTTCTGTGATGCCTGTACATCTCACTTTCCAGAGATCATCAAAATCACACAGTGTGGATGGTACTTGGATGTCTGTTGGATGTTTTGTCCTTTTCTGCAGATGAAGTTTGAGTTTCTGGTGACTTTGCTCTTTTCATTGCCGTTTTTGCTTCCACTGTACCCCAATGTTTTTCTTTTGGTTAAAATGTGTAAATTTAACAGACTGCCAATATGTTAACATTCAGAGTCTCTTACCAAGCAGTGACATCTCCATCTCTCAATTACTGAAGTCTAACAAACACTATTTGTGCCTGATAAACATTGTTTGAATCTGCCTTTCCTTATAGTCTTATAGTCTCTTTAGTCTTATTGCTTATTGCAGCATATTCGGTATCGTATTTCTACTTGTAGATCATTCCAGTAGTGGGAAGATAGTGGGTGTCATGTCTATCCTTATGAGCACTGAAAGGTAAAATGAGGACCCCCACACACACAAACAGCTCCATAAATCTACTTAAGGGCTGCAACCCCATAAGTAGCCTTTAATACCTTTTATTCTATGATTATAACCTGACTGCACATGAGGAAAATCAAACCTGGTGTTCTAACAGAAAATGTTAAATCATCCAACATTTGAGTTGTATCTTATTAAAATGTTTTCATTTCAACAGGCTGCTGTGTGAAAATGCAGTCTGTTACTTAAATGAAACTTAAGTAAATGAAACTAACATTACATCTGGCTTGGTGTGATTTCTTGTAGCTTCTGTGAAGAGGATGATGCCTTTATTTTCTGTTGTTGAATGTGCTGCTTACTGTGTACACTGTGCCCACCTCTCTGTCTTGCAGGCAGAGATCGTCAAACGTCTGAATGCAATCTGTGCCCAAGTTATCCCTTTCCTCTCTCAAGAGGTAAGACTCAGAATTGCCCGTCACTGTGAGTTAAGATGGACGTGGGTGGGTAGGGTGAGGGAGAGAGAGAGAGAGAGTGAGAAAGGTAGAGAGAGAGAGAGAGAGATGATAATACCTATACAAGGAGGAAAGTGTGTGGTGGATTGCGAGACAAAACACAGATGTTGGCACACACACACGCACACACGCACGCACGCACACACACACACACACACACACACACACACACACACACACACACACACACACACACACACACACACACACACACACACACACACACACACACACACACACACAGATTATCCCGGGCTAATCCTCCCTGCTCAGGATAGATAGATATGGTCTAAATGTATTTAATGTCTCCCAATGACATATGCAGGAGCCAGTGACTCTTTGTGTGTGAGTGAGAAAGAAATATTTTGTAAGGGTTTATTTTCTGTGTGTGTTTTTTTATTTGTCCAATCGCACGCATAACATACTTTTTAAATGTATGCACAGTGGGGGGGATGAAATTATATTTTGTACAGTGCATGTTTGTGTGTGTGTGTTTACCTGATAAATCCATCCTCTTGAGAAATGGAAAGTGTGTGTGTGTGTGTGTGTGTGTGTGCTGAGGTCTGGGAACAGCAGGGAGAAGTGAGTGTAGACTCCAAAGCTCTCCTCCAGATTAGCCATGGATTAGGAGGGTTTAGCGCGGATTAGGAATAATGGCATTAGACTGGTGCTGCTACTCAGCCCAGATGCCTGCAGAGAGGGGAGGCAGGGAGAGGAAAACCGCTTCCACTGCTTTGTTTTGGTGCTCAGACTCTTTTACTGGCTCTGCATATGAAATCTAGGCCTAACACAATCAGATTATTATTGTGCAGCAAATCACTACAACTGTTCTTCAGAGCTTTTTGATAAAATTTGTGTTTTTATTATCTGCTTGTATTATTTCCGATCCTACCTTTCACGATTCTTTGAAAGCAACATCTTTGGCTAAAAATAGTATGATGCTCTGTCGACAGGAGCCACACGAACAGTTGCATTATATTTCTCACCAGCTTGATCATAGCATCAGTTTTCTAAATCAATGTTTCAGTAGTTTACAACGTTTGATTGAACTTTTTACGCAAAGATTGAAAAAACACCACCACGAGGAAACTGTTCCTACACTTGACAAATGAACTGTGTGGCATTTTAGATACTAGATTGGGGGTCTACAAGCAGCATAAAAACGATTTACTGAATATCACCGCAGCATCTTGTGGGATCTTTTACATATTTGCAAACCAGCGCTTTATGAAAAAAAAGAACAGAACCTGGCTCAAACAGTTTATTACATTCTCTGTTTCATGATCTTGTCCTAGCTTGCACTTCAAATGTCACAGATAATGACATCAAAATATCCATCTTGTCCTGCTGTCTCTCCAAATCGCTCCACTTATAAAGGCGTATTCAGGATTTTGTTTCAGTGCAGTTGTTGCCTTGTGTCATTGTTCAAATAATACAGTAGATTCCACTCAGGCTATCTTCCACAGTATTACTGAAAGTCAATTGCAGCAAATGGAGTGTTGTTGCTTAAGTAAAACTGCTGGACTACGGGAGAATTAGACAGATTTCACCCTACGTAAAAATCTGGTCGGGAACTTTTGATTCGTTGGTTGTTTGGTCCAGATTATGTGGTATTGCAAAGAGTTTACAGATTCACTCTTACATTTTCCAATCGGCACATTAACAATGAGCTTTTTTAAAACAAGTTTTGATTTTCATGACTGTAAATCTGTATATTTAGGCCACTGTATTCCATTACACCCATTCTAGCCAATGAGAGAGACATTGTGAGGCAACAGTATGTCTCTCTTGCCTCTTTAGCCTTTTAGCCAAACGTAAGCATCGTTTTCCAGCCTCATTATTAGGTTTTCGTCCAGTTTCTGCATGCGCACAATGCTAGATTTATATCACAGTCAAAGGTTGTAGTATTTGTAAATAAGCTCCCTCTAGTGGATATAGGGGGTATTTTGCTGCCAAAATCCCATTTTCAATACAAGTATGCTTTTCCTATCCAAGTGGAGAGTCCTCCTGGTCCTATCCCATAAAAAAACTGTGTAAACTAGTGTACTTTTTAGGTATTCTAACTAGTTATCAAACAGTTTGTTATGAATTGTGTTACTATAATATAATGATTTAATAGTTTTTCTTTTACCTAAAAATTCAGGATAAAGGAGGATAGAAATATTATTTGTTATGTTTAATCACAGTTTACTCACACATAATAACAGATACAATGTTACAGAGACTGAAAATAGAATATTTGAGGTCTTACCTGTCGTTAGATACCAAGGTTATGCAACTACACCTGATAATTATCAAGCAATTTTAAGTTTATTTGGGGTATATACTTCAGGCCAGGCTTAACTTAAAATAGCCAATGAGCAGAACAGGTAAATTAGCTTAACTTAAAATAGCCAATGAGCAGAACAGGTAAATTAGAATACTACTTTTGACAGTCATTAAACGAACAGTTACAATCATCTTCCCAACCATTTTCTCTTCCACATTTCTTTCTCCTGTTTCCTTGTTTTTCACTGCTAACTAGGCCAGTTGCACTGTCATCTTCATCACTCATCACATGTCTACATCACACAACTGCTTCTCTAGAGATCCTCTCGGGCCCGGCCCGGCTTTCATTACTCCCTTGAGCCCAAACTCTTAATGAAACCCTGTAGTGTGTGATGCCCCATTAGTTTTTAGTCTTGTAGTCTGTCCAGGCTCAAGTTTAAATAGAGGATGATCTATGTGACCCTTGTTGTTTGTGTGCTGAAAGCCATTGAAAACCCCAGCAGTGTGATCCTCACCAGTTAGCTGCTGCCATATTACAAGACTGTGTGACCAAGTACCTCCTGCTCGTTTTTGCTGCTGGGGCGTACAGAGACACACGCTTTACCTGATGAAATTATCGCAGAAGGTGTGGAATGAAAGGAATTGATCCCAAGGGTATCTTGAATTGTATTCTTTTGCCTCGCGGACCTGAAAGAACCGAACTCTAAATTGAACACACATTACCCATACAAACACAAACACACACACACACACTGGACTTTGCTATTAGCTTGTTCAAAAGTGAGGTAATGGATCCTTCATCTTACTGTATCAAGCAATAATTATTCAAAAATATTTTAGTTAAATCAGTTCCAATGTCAGAATCATGTAATTGAGCATTTATACATAGTGTTGTGTCTCACACTTTAAATTGTAATTGGCCTCGCAGAGTGAGATAACTGCTGTAAAATAACACAGCTACATAGATTTGGACTGGATCCTCAATCATAGTCTAAGAGTAACATATTCCTTGATAAAATCCTTTTTTTGCTAGATTTATACAGCATTTCTGTTTGATGCATTTGGTGTTGTACGGCGGATAGTTCCAAAAAATCATCTTGCATATTACTGAAATCATCAAACCTGTTCTTTAAATCCTGTTAAAGCTGCTCCAGGCTGTTAGGATCAGCTGCCTAAGTAGAAGATCTACACTCTATTCAGCGCGCTCTTCTAGTGTTTATTTTGTATTTCTTTTCTTTATATATTCTTATTTAAAAAATGATGTCGTTAATTTTTGTGAAGAAAGAAGAGAAAAAGGTTTTTGTACAAAATCATTTTTACACAGTCAATAATTGAAGGTTAAAATCATAGAACTGGTTTGAGGTTGAATACCAAATTTTTGTTCATTTAGACAACTCACTATTGGAATGTTTATTATTACATCAATGGAACATAGTAGTTTCAGTGTGACCCTATAGGCTTGGACATCGTCATCACTCCCTGAAGATATGTCTTTACAGAGATTGCTCAGTGGAGGGATGAGTAAACCGCTGAGTCCCCTTATTAGGAGCCTACAGGTGGTTTCTGGGTTGGAGGGGCTTAAAATTCAGGCAATGATGCGCAAACAGAGCAGAACTGGCGTGGTGGGCAAAGGGAGGCATCAGATCTCAATTCAGCTTAAGTAGACCGCCAAGTAGGAGGGGCGTCCAATGAGGAGAATGAGGCACGTCATGTGGGTATGCGGCATCAGGGCTTGAGTTGTCCGCATGAACTATGTAGAGGGCTTTGCCATCTTCATTAGGTCGACATTAACACTACAGTTTTGGAACACACCCTGCCTTCGGCATAACAATCAATATCTAGACTGTCATTTTGTCCGATTGAATTTGTTGTAACTTGGCAGTTAGTTTAAAAGTAAAATTACATTCATGTTTTCCCTCGGAACACTCTAAAAGTGCAACACGTGCTCAGTGACTCCTTCAGCTGTTTTCTTCGACCGAGTTAAGACGTTCTTCTTTCCATCAGCTCCTGCTGACAATCTGGGTAGGTAGTAAACATGTGTTTTTTAGCACACTGTATAGCAATGAAATCTCTGATGGAACGACATGAAAAGTATCGTATTTGACTGTGATAATAAATTAAGTTGTTAATTATGAAATTTCTGGTTCTCATCAGGAATCCAGAATTATTAGAACTGTTAATTGGAATAGAATGGTATGGTATTGTGAGCAATTTGCCAGTGTTCATCCTACGGATGTATCTTTTCATGTGTAGGAGTTAAGTTCAGGCAGGTTCGCCTCCATCTGCAGACATGTAACTGAACTCAACGGTCAGGTTCATTTCCACACCAGATAAGCTGTTTCATCTTGACCTGACTTTGATGTTTTTTGCTCCTGGATGAATCTTGCTGCTCTCACTTTCGTCGTTTGAATTTGCCTGACTCACTCTATACCCTTTGTTTGACTTTGCCCGGTTATTTCCTCCCCCCTATTGTATATATCTTTCTCTCTACAGACTCTCTACAGTCATTTTTGTGCTGTTACTATTTATTCCGCTTTTCTTATTGAGAAAGCATTCTGCTAATTATTTTTTATCCTGCTGCTTACCTTCCACCACTGTATACTGTAGCAAAGCCATATATATCTAATCCTTTTTCTTTTTTATTTCACTTTATTTATTTTCTTCTAATTAGTTTTTGGCTCTTATTTCTATTTTCTCTTCCCTTCTTAAAATGATTGTGAGTCCCTCCACTGCTAAGTTTTCCCTGCTGGGATCAATAACAGTGTTCCCTGTCAAGGCTTTGCCGAAACACCATTTAGAGATACGTGGCAGACAAGCAGCAGAAAAAAAGTGATTATGCCTGATGGAAGGATCTCTAGCATGCTGGTCATCGAGAAATATATTTTAGTTTTATATCTGGATTTATGCAAATGTGCAGCTCCAACTGTTTAATAGACAAAAACATCAAAATTATAAAATAACTAGACAGAAGTCCTTGTGTCAATTTATAAGAGCTATATTTAGACATGATTTGATTTATGGTTGTAATGCTCCACCTAGTGGCAGAATGATGCAACCCAGAGTCAATCCAGCTCTTCCTCACACTTAAAAGGTATATGGGGGTGTAAAACTTGTAAAGGATTCATGAAACAGCTTTTGACTTTTTGTATTAACACTAATGGTCTATGACACACGTGGCTGTGATCACGATTCAATTATATCCCTGACTTCTCAGGGATATAATAAGTTCTTCTAATCATCATTCCAATTAAGTGACTAGTGAAATTGATTAAAATGATCACATAATGAGCAGCTCATTAGGTCATAGTATTTGTTCATGTGTAACTCAGAGTTCACTTTATTTGCTCTTTGGGGAGCAGAGGACTGTGGATGATTGACAGTCCATGCTGATGGGTCAGATACATACTGCAGTTTTTAATAACACTACAACACTACAATAGTGCTGCTCACTCTGCTGGTGAATATGCATGCTATATAATATAGTGAGCAAGATGATTAGGTTTCATGATAAGCGGAGTGTTGATACTCGTCTGTACGAGTTAAGTGGGCAACTAACTGACGGATGAGATTTAGTAGATATTCACTTTTTTCTGAAAAACATTCAGAGTGATGGCTTTGGTGTGACTTTTGAAAAAGAAAATCCTAAACAGATGTGAGGTAGTAGCTGATTCATGAGGGTATACAGCTGTCAGGACTAACATCTGCATTTATAACAGAAAATTATGGAGGAATGTAGGTTGTTATACAACCTGCTGTTTATCAGTACAGGTGATAATCATCAGAGTCCTTCTTTCTAGTCCAGATGTTTGAATTTAACGTCTGTTTCTCCACTTTTGAGGTTTAATCTAATTGTCTCTGGCTGTCTGTTTGTATGTCTGCTTCCCAGCATCAGCAGCAGGTGGTGCAGGCGGTTGAGCGGGCCAAACAGGTCACCATGGCGGAACTCAATGGCATCATAGGAGTGAGTGCATTTCACACACACACACACACATACACACACACACGTACACATACAAATTTATTAATGTACTCATGTCCACATTACAGACACATATGTATGAATGCCCCAAGCAATTGACATGCGGGTAAGATGACAGATTTCACGTGACAAACATACAGCAGTTCTCAGGTGTTCAGATTTCGCCTTATCTTCACCAAATTTACATCCTCGAAAAAAGATTATTATGGAATAGTCATCACTGCCACCGTTAACCCTACACTTTAATATGATAATTTTCAAGCATTTTGATGAGCATTTTCAAATTGCATACCTCTAGAGACCTTGGTACAAGGATGAACTGGATTGATTTTGGGAAAGATCAGTTGTCTTATCTCAAATATTTTCAAGCCTGCTTATTTAGTCCAAAAGTAGTGCATATAAATAAACTGGAGGAGATATATCTTGTATACATATTATTTTACTCAATATGGAAGCTCTTTTTACCCCCCCCTCCAAGTTTCTTTTTACTGTTTCTTGTCAGTAACTTCCCAACAATATGTCCAAAATTTGCTAATATGAACTGACATAATGCAATCTGCCTTGTTTTATTACTGAGCTCAGAAATGATAGTTAACTTAGTATCGTCATTATTGATTCACCATGGGATCTTATTTTAGAGCATATTGCTGATTTCATAGAAATAGTTGAGCCAACATGGCTCAATAAGGCGGCGGTGGTGCACTTGTTAGCGCTGTTGCCTCACAGCAAGAAGGTACCAGAATCCACATCTGCCGGCCTTTCTGTGCAGAGTTTGCATGTTCTCCCTCTCCCTGTGTCTGCGTGGGTTCTCTCTGGGAACTCTGGCTTCCTCCCACAGTCCAAAAACATGTGATATTGGTGACACAAAATTAACCATAGGAGTTTGTGTGGCTGTAAGTGTGTGGTTGTGTGTCTGCTCTGCGATGAACTGGCGACTTGTCCAGGGTGTACCCTGCCTCTCGCCCGATGCTAGCTGGGATAGGCTCCAGCCCCCCGTGACCCTGAACAGGATAAGCAGTAGATAATGAATGAGTTGAGCCAATATGGACTGTTTGAGATTTTTACAGTCACATTTTGTTTGAGGAGTTCAATCAGAGGAATTGCATGTACAATGCGGGGGATTGGTAGCATTTCGGGGATATAATCTTGCTTTCTCAGAGGACAGCGTAGGCTTATTGATTACCACCAGTAATAGCGTAGATATTTGGCGTTTTGTAGGTCTTCTTTGGGCATTTCAATTTGATGAGACCCCCATATGACCATGTCTATAACTGTGTCCTGTGCTACAAAATATGAAAATAAATAGCCTGCACCTGTAGCCCAGGTTTGAAATTTTATTAAGGAGTGATACTTAATATTCTTATTAATAAATACTTCTGGGAGGCTGGAGAAAAAGGTGCACACCACCTCTAAAAATCACTGATGCGGACTCTTGATCAACTTCTACAACATTGACACATAGGAACAGAAGAAACATGGAAGGTTTGACGTGGAATTAAATGTACAGTCTAGCTGAGGTTTTGAAAAGGTTGGATAGGTCATTCATTACTATGTCCAGCATTCCATCAAACTGCGCTATGTTTAGCACTTTAAACACATTCATTTTCCAAGTGACCTCCTCTGTGGTGTGCTACAGTAGAAGACTCAAAGGAATCCACCAGGGGAGGTTAAATCTAGAAGGGTTGACTTGTACCCCAGCTTTTACTATGAATCTGATAAAATCCGCTTTGGCTCGAGAGTTCATGCAGATTGAGTGAAAACAGAATAATCAACAAATGAAAGTCGTTTTCAGATATATCAACATTCTTGTACTTGTGCAGCAATAATGTAAATAGGTACAACAGGTACGCAGCCACACGTCAACCGATTCAATTTATTTTTCTTGAACGTTGTCAAACCATGATTGACAGCATACATACATAAATACATAAATACATACATACATACATACATACATACATACATACACACATACAAACAAACAAACATACATACTTAAATACAAACAAACATACATACATACATACAAACAAACAAACAAACAAACACACACTTACACACATACATACCTGCATACATACATACATACATACATACATACATACATTCATACGTACATACATAAATACATACACACATACATGCATAAATACATACATACATACACACACATATATACATACATAAATACATACACACATACATTCATAAATACATACATACACACATATATACATACAAACATACATATGTGCATACATACATACCTACAAACACATACATACATACAGACATATATACATACATACAAATATACATACATACATACATAGATTCATATATACATACATACACACATGCATACAGACATATACATACATACATAAATACATTCATACGTACATACATACATATATACACACATACATTCATAAATACATACATACATACACACACACATATATACATACAAACATACATATGTGCATACATACATACCTACAAACACATACATACATACATACACATACACATACATACATACATACATATATACATACAAACATACATATGTGAATACATACATACCTACAAACACATACATACATACATACACATACACATACATACATACATATATACATACATACACAAATACATGCATACACACATACATACAGACATATATACATACATACATACAAATATACATACATACATACATAAATTCATTCATACATACATATATACATTCATACACACATACATAAATACCTACAAACACACATACAACATTCATACATACATTGATACATTCATACCTACATAAATACATACATACCTTAATTCATACATTCATACATTCATACATGCACACATACATGCACACATACATACATACATACAAACAAACACATACATTCATACATACATACATACAATACATAAAATACTTACATACATAAATTTATACATACATTATGTCATACATACATACATTCATTCATGCGTACATACATTCATATATACATTCATTCATTCATACATTCATACATATATACAATACATAAAATACATACATACAAACATACATACCTACATTCATACATACATACATACATACATACATACATTCATACATAGATTCATAAATACATACATACATACATTCATAGAATACATAAAAAACATACATACATAAATACATACAAACATACATATATACAAACATACATACATACATTATTTCATATATACATACACACATACATACATACAATCATACATACATACAAACATACATACATACAAACATACATACATACATTCATACATACATACATTCATACATACATTCATACATACATACATTTTTACATACATTCATATGTATGGATGTATTTATGCACATATATACATGAATGTATATATATATATATACATACATACATTCATTATACATACATTCATACATACATACATCATTCATACATACCTACATTCATACATACACACATTCATTCATACATGCACACATACATGCACACATACATACATATATACATATTAAGGAGTGATACATACTTACACACATACATACAGACATATATACATACATACATACAAATATACATACATACATACATACATGCATACATTCATTCATACATACACACACATACATTCATACATACATACATACCTACATACAGACATACATACCTACAATACATAAAATACATACATACATTCATACATACATTATTTCATACATACATATATTCATTTATACATACATTAATATATACATACATTCATATAATACATTGAAAGCATACATAAATACATACACACATACAAACATACTTATATACAAACATACATACATACAAACATACATACATACATTCATACATACATACATACATACATACATACATACATTCATACATACATTATTTCATACATACATACATACATTCATACATACATACATACATACATACATTCATACAATGCATAAAAACATACATACATACATAAATACATACAAACATACATAAATACATTCATATATACATACATACATACTTACATATACATTCATAAATACATACATACATATATACAGACAAACATACATATGTAAATACATACATTCATACATACACATACATATACATACATCCACAGATACACACAGACATATATACATACATACATATATACATACATACATACACACATACAGAAATTCATACATACAAACATACATACACACATGCATTCATACATGCACACATACATACATATATACATTCATACAAATATACATACGTACATACATTAATTCATACCTACACATATACATTCATACATACCTACATACATTCATACATACATTCATTCATACATACATACATTCATACATACATTCATACATTTATACATACATACATACATACATACCTTCATTCATACATAAATACATACAGTAATACATGCACACATACATGCACACATACATACATACAAACAAACACATACATTCATACATACATTCATTCATACAGTCATTCACACATACATACATACATACATACATACATACAATACATAAAATAAATACATACATACATTCATACAAACATTATTTCATAAATACATACATTCATTCATACATACATTCATACATACAAACATTCATACAATACATAAAAAACATACATAAATACATACACACATACAAACATACAGACATAAATTCATACATATATTTATACATACATACAAACATACATACATACATACATACATACATACAATACATAAAATACATACATGCAAACAAACATACATACATACATTCATTCATACATGCATACATACATACATACATACATACATACATACATACATACATACATACATACAGCAGGCTCGTTGCTGGCGCTGCAGTCTTGTTAGCTTTAGCCGCTCCACTAATGTCAGCTTCTTGAAACTTGCTATGTTCCTCGGGCTGATTAAATTGAAAATGCCTGATTATGTTCATTTTGCCGGATTTTTTCAGGGTCCTCCTGCCACAGCTTCTTTTGTCCTAACGTTTTAAAACCATCATTAACAGCATACACATATGCAATGGGCTCTTGATTGGCTCTGTGCTATCGCTAGCTTTTGCCCCTCTGTTAACGTTAGATTCTTAAAACTTGCTATGGTCCTCGGGGTCAGTCAGTTTTCATGATCATGATTGTCACTTACCATGTTGCTTCATAAATAACAGACTGTCTTCCGCTCTCCTTCCTGTCTCTCGCGTTTATCCTCTGCCGTGTTTCAAGTCAAAACGTGGCAGTAGAATAATAATTGTTTCGGTGTGTGGTTCAGCAGCAGCAGCTCCATGCACAGCACCTTTCTCATGGCCACACCATCCCCATCCCGCTCACGCCACACCCAGCAGGCCTGCACCCCCCTTTGCCCCACGGTGCCGGTACTGCCAGCCTGCTGGCTCTGACCTCTGCCCTGAGCCACCAGCTGCCGATCAAAGACGAGAGGAAGCACCACGACAATAGCAGTGAACACCCGAGAGGTGAGGGCCGTTGTACTTGTGTGCGTCCAGGTTTTGTTGAGGTGTTTAAATCTGTGTTAAAGGCATTTGATGGTCCTTTCATGACTGCAGTAGGTATTTGGATGGACTCTGTTTTAAAGAAGTCCAAGAGAAAGGTTCTGCTTTTCCTTGTTTACTCCATTCTTAATTTTAAAAATGAAACACTTTTTAGGTCATATTCTGTAATTCAATATAAGCTTTCCCCAATTGAGTGTAGATTATTTTTCAAAATAACGGTAATATAATCTGTAAATTGTAATACTAATTGTAATCAAAACTCTATTTAGCTTTAATGTCATTGTATTAATCACTTCACTTTGAAATGTAGAATTGTGCTGACTTGTTTTATGTAAAATCAACTAATTTATAATTTATAACATATATAATCTATATCTACGGTTAGGGTAGGTAAAGTAGGTTAGGTTTTTTCAAAGTAATGTAAGATCACTATAATTTCCGGTGTACTTTTATGAGATATCGAGAAAAAACAGACAACCCTGTTCAACATGTCGACACTTAATTAATTCAACAATTCAAATGAAATGTGTTTTTTTTTAAGTAGACAAAAAAACTGCTACTTAATTGATTAGACTAATCTTACATATGTGGAATATTCAGTCACTACATTAATGAAGCAATCTAGAACTGATTTGTCAATATGCCGTTTCAATTGGCCTGAGGTACGATGCAAAAACCAGCATGACTCCTCTTTTCTCCCTTACTCACGCAACGCCTGTGTTTGTGCTCTGAGCTGAAGTTTTTAATTGTGTGTGTGTGTGTGTGTGTGTGTCCTAATTACTCTGTAGTCTGTGAAGGTCTTTACATCAAAGTAGAGCAGTTAACCTTGTATTATAGCTCACCAAAGCTAACTCAGGTGATACATGCCCCAATTAGCAGCTAAATCAATAATAATCCAATTCCATATCAAGCAGAGTTCCTGTGAATGTGTGTGTGTGTGTGTGTATGTTTGTGAGGTATTTTTTCCATAGTCTTTTGAAATACATTTCTTTGTATTAATGCTGGCTATTGTCCATTTGTCTAGCAATCTGTAATAGTTATCATCATTTATTCAACCCTAGCTCTTAATCTTCTAAAGTCTTCATTTTCATTACGCTTTCTCAAATAATTTGGTGATGAATACAAACAGCTGATCAACGTCTGGCTCATGTGCATGGTATGTACGTAGACAGAACTGATTACCATACTTTAAGTGGAAGTACTTGTTCCTTCTCTGATAAGAAGGAAAAACTGTAAAAAATCAGGGACTTCCAGTGAGCAAGTCACTAAATTCAGAATCTGAATCCCTCAAAGTTGGCTGAAAAACATGTCTGATCTTCTGAGATGTTTGTTGCTGCAGCAGCAGCTACTGCAGCATTCATATATAATTATTGATGTAGTGGTCAGTGTTTGATTGTGTATTTCTGCTTTTTTCCCCCCGTTTCATTTCCAAGTAAAATAGATTGATTGTATTTTGTTAAAGCTAAATACTTAAACAACTTGAAATGAGTGGTCGATTGTACTTGGAAGCTCTTAAATGTATAGCGTCGCTGGTTGAAATAAAAACCATTGTTAGATCAGCCCAAATTCTGCTTTTGGTCAAATCTAACAATGATGTTATCCCTGATTATCGTTGCCATCTCTCTCTTCTATCACTGTGTGTGAGTTGTTCGTTTCTTTCAGTGTATTATTCCTTAATCAGTCATTTATTTCTGTCCCTTGCTGCCAACCTCCTCAGATAGAGACTCCGTTAAGGTAAGTCGTTTTCTTTGCATCCACGCATATGTGTTTGACATTCTCCCACTTCTTTTTTCTTTTTACATATAATTTCTACATTTCATCACATTTAATAATATTGGACAAAAGAAACGCAATTTATAGATTTTTACACACCAAAACTAAGCAGAAAATCATTTTCACTGTCCAAACATGTTAGAATAAATCATAGAATTACATTTGTTACAAAGGCACGGTGAAAGTGAAATTTACCTCACTCAAATCCTTGACTTTCCCTTTGCTCCAACTGCGAACACATCGAAGAGGACTACATTTTCTCTTGCTGCTTGATATATGTACCCCCCCTCTGCAGCATTGAGAGGTGCTTTTATAACAAGCAATGCTGCTCTGTAAAGCTTGTGGGTTTATTTCTCTTTTTAGAGATATTTTCTGCTTCATAATTTAATAAGAATAACATCATCACATGGAAGCAGGACAGGGGTGTAGTTGTTACCACTGTTGTTCTACTGCAAGGAAGTACAAATCCGTCTGCGTTGTATCCTCCGGCTTCTCCGGCTTCAAGTCCTGTCTAAAAATTTGTACAGTTGCTGAACTGGTCACTCTGAATCATTTAGGTTGTTTGTATCTTTGTGTCCTCCCTGTGATGAACTAGCTTGTCCAAGTTGAACCCCACCTCTCGCTCAATGTCAGCTGGATAGGCTCCAGCCCCCCTCACTGAACAGGATTAGCCCTTACACAAACTGATGCATTAATTATCACTTTAACTGAAATTACCTTCGATTCAATTATCTATTAACAGTTAAAAAAAAACAAGATCTGTTCAGTGTTTTGTAATGAGATAGAAATGAAGAAAAAAGAAGTAGAAAAGAAACCTGAAATTAAGCAAAGACAAAAAATCACATGCATGACAAGTGAAGGTAGGAGGGAGCAGCAGGGCAGCTCTACATCCTGCAATAGTAGTAATTAATCCCTGAGGTAGAGATTTTCCCCAACGCAGACATTTAGTTTTTTAAACACTCAATGAGAAAAATTTCTTCATTCTAACGTCCCGATCCCCCCCTCTCTCTTTTTCTCTCACTTGCTCATTCATACACACACACACAGACACACACACAAATGAATGCACGCATAAACACACAAACACCTGCACATTCAAAATTCAAACTGTCGTACACTTGTACAAGTAGCCCACAGTGTGTTACGTCTTTATGGTTTTTTTGGGGTATTTGGGTCGATATGAGCAATGTTAAATAGCTTGGCACCCTTCGCACACACACACATACACACATACACACATATACGCACACACAGACTTGTACCTGACATAATGGGAGCGGTAACAAGTATGCACAGGTGTGGGATTTTGCACGTGTGCCTGTGTGTGTGTGTGTGTGGTGTGTGTGTGTGTGTGTGTGTGGTCAGTTACCATACGTAAGATTAGGTAGAATAAATGAATGAAATGAATGCCTTACATTAGCACTTTGTGGGGACATTCATACATACACATATACACAGCCACCAGTCTTTTTATGAAACCAATAAGTTTCTCGTGTGGTCTGGAGTTGGCAACAGTTCATGTGAAATGACTTAATGTCCTCGGTGTCAGCACCTCACTCGCTGTTAAAGGTTTGTGGGTGTAGTCTTGCACATGTGTCGGTTTACTCACTGCTGATAGCACAGGTAGCTACTGCAGGTGTGGGGTCGTGGTCGGTCCAAGGACCACGCATCCTCTAGCCTGTCAGAAAGCTTCAGTTAATGCCAATGATTTTTATCTCCACTGAGCAGGTTACATTTCCACTGACATATCTTTGCTTGTTGTTGTTTTTCATTAAACTTGGTAGAGAGATTGATCATGAAGCCGGGAAGAACCAGTCAAAGTGGATCCGGGAAATTCCACTTCCTTAAACATTCCTTAACATTACTTAAGTGTTTTTATTTTTTAATTATGCGTAAACTACTTGCCCGATTTTTCCCTGAAACTTGGTGAAAGCGAGGAGCATGGATTAAAAATAAAAGCATTGCATTTTGGATTGTATATTAAGATAAGGGGAGGAATCCAGCAATTTAGTTTTTACCTGCTCACTTTAACAGAAGGAAAAAATAGAAGGCAAAATGGTGACTAGATAGTTGATGCTTTAATTATGCAACCTTGAGCAAGGTCCTTAACCCAAGCTGCGTATGTAGAGCTGCTCAAACTAGAAGACTTATTGACTAATGGTTTGCTTGATTTATCATTTTTGGGGCAACTTTGTTCTGATAGCCCACAGTCCAAAAACATGTGATACAGGGGAATTGGTGAGACTAAGAAATTGCCCGTAGGTGTAGGTGTAGGTGTGAGGGTATGTGGTTTTATGTCTCTATGTGTCTGCCCTGTGATGAACTGCTGACTTGTGGGTGTACCCTGCCTCCCCCCCCGCTACCCTGAACAGGATAAGCGGTAGATAATGAATGAATGTTTTTTTTTCACAAGTACACTTATCGAGCCCTTAGCTTAGCCTTACCTTGTACCAGTCAATAGTAGGAAGAGAATCAGAGCTTGTAAAGTATTTGATACATCCTTCATCGATCAAGCATCATTAATACATGTGCTTGCAAATAGATCAAAGCTCTAAAAAAAAAGTAAAAGCGTAGAGATGTTGAAAAGTGAAGACTAAAGCTTCATGGTCAGTCCATTTCAATTTTAATTAGGCCTCCGCTGTTGTCCCTGACAGTAAGAGTATATCCCTGAAAGCCCCCAATCCACTGTGTTGTACAAGCGATCCACCTGATTGAATTCCTAAAATGAATAGTCTCATTAATTATCTCAAACAGTCTATAAAACCTAACTATTTCTTTGAAGTTAGCAATAAGCTCTAAGATAAGATCCCATAGTGACTCAATAATGACCATAATTGCAGTTAATCATTTTTTTCTTTGCTCAGTAATAAAACAATAGAGATTCTCTTGTTTAAATTCATATGAGCTAAATTCACACATTAACATTTGACTTATAGTTGGGAGGTTTTGGACAAGAAACTGAGCTCTTTCTTTTGAGGAAATGATTAATTATTATAAGATACATCTCCTTGTGTAGATTCATATTAAAGTTGGACATAATTGGACATACAGTTAGGAAATAATGATCAAAAATATTCATACTCATACGAAGGAGTGAAGTATACAGAATATATGAAAAATACAAGTTAGCTCTCCTTGACGTGATCTGCACATCTTCACACTTTTAATACTGGTACTGCTCAGTGGAGACATCATATGTCTCTGCAGCAAAAATTAACTTGCCTTGATGTTTTTGATAGAGCTAATTTGCAGGCTAATTAACCTAGACAGTCTGGAAAGAAGACGAGCTGGAAGCTGGGTGGAGGAGGAGGTGATACTCATCCTGCTCTTTCTGACACACTGACATCTCAGTATTGTTTGAATATATTCAGTACTGATGTAGATGGGCAGAACTATTACACAGCCTCTCTCTCTCTCACACACACCCACACACCCACACACACACTCACACACAGGAACCAAGCCTCTGCTCCGCCCCTCCAGAATCTTCGTCATCAAAACTCACAGCACAGCAAAGGCCAGTAGAAAGGTTATGAGCGTAAGTTAGTGTAAAGGTCGAGTTAAAGGTCATGCTTTATTTTTCCTCTCCCTGTCCATTAGCTGCGGGGTAAGGATTGCCTCCAAAAAGAGAGAGAAAGAGAGTGAGAGAGAGAGAGAGAGAGAAATCAGCAGGAACACACATAGCAAGGGGCAAATATTTAGATGACTTAATTTTGATCTTTGCTTTTTAGAGAGGATTAATCCTTGAGTAATGGCATTTAAAAGATTAAAGTATGTGTTAAGGAGATGAAGAGAGAGAACAAGCCTCCTGCTGTAGTGGAGTTCAGTGAAGCAGTTAATCAGAAAACTGTTTAACTGCTTCACAGCTTCTGATACATAAATATAAAACTTAAATTTACGATATAGGATGGTAATTTGTACTTTTTCTCCATTTGAGGTCATTTTTACTCCTGTTTGTGGCGACTGCTGACATCATGCCTTTAAATTGAAGAATAAAGTTTAACCGTTGCTACGTGCTGGAATTTGTTTATTCCAGAGCTCATCTTTATCTCCATCGGCCAGTTTTCGGACCGGAGAAAAGCACAGGAGTTCAAGTGATTACTCCTCCGACAACAAGAAGCAGAAAACGGATGATAAGGAATTGGCCGCTACACACTATGTGGGTGAAGATTTATTAATACCACATATGACTTAATGAGTATACTTTGTACTCTTGCTGTTCATCAAGGGTCGATCATGTCGTTTTTTATATAACATGAACTACTTTTTATCAAAATTGAGTTTGAACTTTAATATTTTCAATTTTACGTGCAAAAAGAAAGGTGTAAATTCTGTAAAGATTTGTTCATCAGCAGATTGGCATGAGTAGTTTGTGTTGTGTTTTGTCCCTTTAAATGCTTATCTTCATTCAATGTCAACAAAATGGAACTTAACAGAAACAAAACAAAAAAAAACATGCACCATAAATTTTTCAGGTGGTGTAGCTTGAATAAATAACCATTCAAACAGTCAGTAATTAATGCAATGCACTTTGGTGTTAAACACAGCAACACTCCTGCTCCTTGTGGTATCTGGGTGGAACCTGTGTCTGGGTACCTTTTCCACAGCCAAACACCAGCTTTTGGCTCTCAAAACTGGTGCCAGACAAGCACCACATAAGCAACGCAAGGTCTGCGTACCTCAACTCATTGTGCTCGAAGGCCTCCTCCACTGCATCCTCGCAGGGCGCTGTAAGCGCAATGATGTAGATGAGCTGGACCATGGTAGGAGGTCCGTTGCTTGCCTGCAGGAGGTAGAGGGTGGAAGGCTTGCGCGATTATCCACTGACCTTCCAGCACTGCTGTGAGACATCGCAGCTCCTGGTTGTCCCACCAGGTGTTGCAGTGCAGCCCACCAGGATGTGTTATAGCGTTGCTGGAGTGAACGTTTGGGGTCTTCACCATAACACTGATTCATATTTTTGGGAGATGGCAGAAATTGTACGCAGCCTTGATGTTGAAGCATACTCTGTATGTCTTGATTTCCCACAGATCCTTCTAGGAAACCTTCCACTTTTCCAATCCCACCCAAGTCTTCCACTGCCCTTGCCCTGCCTGAGCGACAGCCTTGCTGTTTCCTCTTGATGCCGCGCCTCCTGAATCACAATCCTGCATCCCTGGGTCAGAGTACTCTTCTTCAAGGCTAGTGTGCTGGCCCCGAGGCCAAGACCACTCTTCCCTTGCTGCCCTCGACCCACAATGTCCTTGTACTTAAGTGCCGTCTTTGTCTGCTCTGTTGCTACCGACGGGCTCCATTTCCTCCCAGTAACCAGGAGCGGGGTGGTTTGGGCTACAAATGGATCACTTGAATCCATTAGCAACCACCTGAAGTTTTGCAGGTGGTGGCCACAGACCATATCCCTCTTCTCATCCTTTCTGGCTGATTCTTGGCTAATTCTGCATTTTCCCAGTGCCTTCGCCACTAGTGGTAGCATGAGGCGGTAACTGTCCAGCCCACAGAAGTTGCTCCGGTAGTGCAGCTTCTCAAGGATTGCACATCCATACTCGCCGTGGCCAGGTTTGCTGTGTCATCCAGCACAGTGTCAAGAGCTTGGAGGAGATATCAGGACACAGGCCAGTACACCAGGAGAGGTGGAGGGGGCCGTAGGAGGGGAAAAACCGGGAAGCAGGACAGTTACCCGCTCCTTTGTGAAAGTAGAAACAGGAGGAGTGGGTAAGAGCCCTACAAAATTACCTACAGCAGGCCACTCGTGTGCATGTTTCTGCCTAAACGTTCAGAAACAGACTCTATGAAGTTGGCATGAGGGCCCGACGTCCACGAGTGGGGCCTGTGCTCACAGCCTGGCACCAAGGAACCCGATTGGCATTTGCCAGTGAACACCAGAATTGGCATTAATCTTCATTATTGAGTCCATATGGGACCTTATCTGGGAGCATATTGCTGACTTGATAGAAAATAGTTATGTTGGGTCAATATGGACTGTTTGAGATTATTAATGAGTCAAATTTAAGTTTTGTTCAATCAGGGGGATTGCTTGAACTAAGCAGGGGATTAGGGTTTTTTCAGGGATATAACCTTATCAGTCAAGCGAGACCAAACTTCATTGAGAATGTTGATAATAGTAAGAACACCTGCCCGGCATATATTGTAGATATACAATGCAGCTACTATTTTACTGCATACGAACAGTATTAAAATCTGCATGTGCTTAATTTTTCATTTTAAAACAGGAAATAGAAACACAGTGAAAGAACTTGACATGAACAAGGTCGTAACTCATTATGATACAATTTATCGAACCATAAATCTGACCACTATATGTAGTAGTTAAAGCACAAAATACAAAATACTAGGTAATGAATAAAATACTTCTTGTAATCTCGTTGTAGATCGATAATTACATTTTTGATTCTGTGAATTCCCTGAGTGCTCAATTTTCGATTCAAATGAAAGGTTAGGCAAAAAAACAAATAACTAATTTAATTTTTTCTAAAAACAACACTTAATTTTACTTATATGAGATGCAAATGCAAGATGTCCTCATATGAATATATGTGTGTATATGCCTTGCCTGTCCAATCCCAGGAAAGTGATGGAGAGAAGAGTGATGACAACCTGGTTGTGGATGTCTCTAATGAGGTACAACACAGTTTGAAAGCATCACATCCTTTGTCTCACCTAATCAGAAATAATAATTGAATGCACTGAGCTCAATTAATGCACCACAGGATCAAACATCTCCTGGAGGAAGTCCTGCCCACTCACCTCGAGAGAACGGGTTAGAAAAGCGTCGCCTGTTGAAGAAGGATGCTCCGCTGAGTCCTTCCTCTGTTGCCTCCTCCAGTAGCACACCTTCATCCAAATCCAAAGACATTACTATGGTGAGTCCAGCTCTTAGATCTTCTTTTTCATCATTAGTCCCGGTAGTTTTCTATTTATAGGCATTCATAAAGGGTAACAAACATCATGGATTATCCATCCATTCGACCATCCGTCCATCCTATCGGTTAAAAAGTCAAAGAAGGAATGGATTATTGTCTTAGAGTTTTTGTTTTTCTCTGTGATTGATTATATCTATTATATACATATTCTTTATTTTTTACTACAAGAAAAAACACCAATTTTTTGGGCTAATGAAAGCTCAATATGGGATCTCATCCTAAGGCATAGTGCTGACTTCATAGAAATAGTTAGGCTGAGTAATTATGGAGTGTTGGATATTATTAATAAGTAATTTAATATGCGGATTTAGGGGAATAGCTTGTACAGTGCAGGGGATTGGAGGATTTTAAAGGATTTACCCTTGCAGGCAGAGACGGCAGCTTAAATTTAATTTTGGAAATGCTTGCTCTTGCCCTCAAGCTCCTGAAGAAACAAATCAGCTAACTTAAGATTTCTTTGCAATTTGTGTTGCAGAATGAGAAGTCTACAACCCCTGTGTCAAAGTCAAGCACCCCTACGTCCCACTCTGATGTCCCAACACCCAGCAGCACCTTCACCCATAGGACTGCACCCAGTAAACCAGCTGGAGTTGAGACGCTGGGTGAGTGATCACTAGAATGGCACTCAGTAGAGGGCGTACTGCTGCTCAGGCCCTACACTTTCATTCAGTCCAGCCTGGTTCAAAATGAAACTCATAGTCTTCTAATCACCATTTACATCTGGTGTACTTTTATTTGTATCCAAACCGAATATTACACATTCCCAGATATTTTAATTTAAATATTTCTGGTGATTTTTATGGACACAAATACATTATTCGCTGAGAGATAACAGTGTTGAAAAGATGAAGAAAAATGAAAAATTCCCTTTGATCCTCGCTATTATCTGTGTCTACACCACAAGTGAATGTTTCAGTTTCTAAGTTTCATGAATTTCCATTTAGCAGTTTGTCATGCAGACAAACCAACAAGTTAACAGACACAGGTGAAAGCATAACCAATTAGATGGAGGTTATAAGAGTTGCGTGCGTATTGCATATGGTTTGGAAAGAAGCTTGAATAAAGTTCATGCTTTCCACCATAATCAAATGTTGGCAGAGCTTTTGGTTTTTGATTTCAGTAGCAAACAGCTAGCTCTGTTTATGATGTGCTCACAAGCCTATTTTGAGTTTGAGTTATTTGATGTATGTTCAGCAGACAACTAGTCCATCCCAGTAGAACCATCGATATGTGAAAATACAGGCCCCCTAGCCTCAGACATAACTTTTATCTGTTTGGTGTCTTTTAGCACCTGGTCTCCGTACGCCGTTGGCGGTGCCCTGCTCGTACCCCAATCCATTTGGAATGGTTGCCCACCCGAGTATTAATGGAGAGCTGAGTGGAGCTGGAGCGGCCTACACTGGTCTGCATAACATTTCTCCACAGATGAGTGCAGTGGCTGCTGCTGCTATGGCAGCTTATGGACGCACACAAGTGGTACTTGAACACATGCAAAAATTTGCACATTTTATATTTATTCCTCATGGGATATTTTGCTTGAATTGGAGTTCATTGGAGGCCTCTTCAAAACTGTCTGGCCTTGACCTGCTTTGTAAAATCGACTTTTGATTGAAGTTGGTGGGTTCGGGTCCACATCAGTGAATGCATTTTGGTTAACATGAGAAACAACATGATTGGGTTTTGATATAAAATTACAATAACTTTTTGTATATGTGGTTGAAAGGGTGCACAATCTGATTTAGGATCTAATCTCAAAGGGTTAGAAAGGCAATTTTCTTTTCATGTTGATGGTAAGAAAATTCTGGACGTAGAGCCTTCCAGCTATAGAGGCCAGTTCATGTCTTTCTTTTAATTTGCCGCCTGCATCCAGATTTTGTATCTTTATCTTCGGAGGCATAGAGAAATATATAATCTTGATACTTTTTTTTTGTGGTTAGATTGTTTCTAAACTCTCTCTTTGTTTCTTAAGGTGGGATTTGATCCTCACCACCACATACGTGTGCCTGGCCTCCCTCCCAACCTGTCAGGCATTCCGGGTGGAAAACCGTATGTTTTCATACATTAAATACATACATTAGCTTTTTAAAAAGTTCACCTATGTTGAGCATTTATTTCCTTTAGTGTGTCATATTTGCAGTCACATTCCATCTCCGCTCGCTCACCACCATCTGATCACTTCCTCTAGAGCCTACTCCTTTCACGTGAGCGCTGATGGACAAATGCAGCCTGTGCCTTTTCCCCCGGATTCCCTTGTCGGTCCTGGCATTCCGCGCCACGCACGTCAGATCAGTACCCTCAGCCATGGGGAGGTGGTTTGTGCTGTCACCATCAGTAACCCGACTCGTCATGTCTACACTGGTGGCAAGGGCTGCGTGAAGGTGTGGGACATCAGTCATCCAGGCAGTAAGACCCCTGTATCCCAGCTGGACTGCCTTGTGAGTACCCTAATGACCTTTACACACATGGCACTACAATGTAAACTGTTTACTGACAGTAACAAAGTTCCTCTGTGTGTCTGTCACTCCAGAACAGAGATAACTACATTCGCTCTTGTCGGTTACTTCCTGATGGGAGAACTCTCATTGTGGGGGGCGAGGCAAGCACTCTGTCAATCTGGGATTTGGCTACACCAACTCCTCGAATCAAGGCTGAACTGACCTCGTCAGCACCTGCGTGTTATGCTCTAGCCATCAGCCCTGACTCGAAAGTTTGTTTTTCTTGCTGCTCTGATGGAAACATAGCCGTCTGGGATCTTCACAACCAGACTCTGGTTAGGTATGGAGCCGGGATGAGTGATTTGTGAATCTGTTGATCAGTGCTCCATGAATGAGTGAATGGCTTACTACCAGTATAGCTGGAAGAACCATTGACATTTAACCATGAGTTCAAACAATGACCATGAGTCATGTCCAGAGTAGTGATTTTTCTTTTCCATCAGATAGCATTTAAAATACAGTCTATTATCGCAGATACCGATTCAATACGAATACTTTGTACAAAAGCTTGAGGTTTTTATAAAATGGAAATAAAGTAGGCAAAAATCCAATTTCAGTGTGGGGTGGGACACCAAGAACGATAATTATTTTCTTTTAGCATGAGCATTTTTCATAATTCCCTCTATAATATATGCCATGAAAAACTTCTATTAAATTGCTCATTCAAAATCAATTGTATGAAGGTTTCTTGCAAAGAAAAATACATTTTGGATTACTTTTGAACACATCTTGATGACAACAGTATTTCAGCTCCTGGCTATTGCAACATTATAAGTTGCTATGAAGTCACATGGCAGACTAAATTAGCCGCAGTTAGGACAGATGGAGCTAGGACACCAAATTCAGTGACTACACTGACATACAAACAGGCCTTCCAATGTGATGTTACCCTACTCTTCACCTCCACGGCACTCAGAGAACGGAGTTCATATTTTACACACTAGTAATTTTACTCAAATACGGGATCTTAATACTTTATACACCAATGAATTATTCATACATGTTCTTCAGTTTGACAAATGATCTACTGTCTTGTAGGCAGTTCCAGGGCCACACTGATGGAGCCAGCTGTATAGACATCTCTAATGATGGGACCAAGCTGTGGACTGGAGGCCTTGATAACACCGTCCGATCCTGGGACTTGAGAGAAGGACGGCAGCTGCAACAACACGACTTTACCTCCCAGGTACACAAGACACATGTTACACACAAACACACCCTTCCTATTATAGATATATATCAAAACTGGCACTTGAGGGCGATTGAGGGTTGGTTAAATACAGGAGGAGGAGGGGGTGTCGGCCACTCCGCCACTGCTTTGACCATAGCTGCCTTAACAAAAAGCTGGTGTTCCGGAAGGCAACTTAACACCTGATGGACTTGCTGAACGTGTATCTCCTCATCTGGGAAAAGATGAGGATGTCATCCAGACACAGAAAGATGAAGACATTCAGCATGTCACGGAGGACATTATTCACCAGGGCCTAAAACACAGCAGGGGTGTCAGTGAGTCCAAAAGGCATGACGAGATATTCATAATGTCTACTGGGAGTTTTAAAGGCCGTTCGTAGGCATTACAAAGGTCACGCTTAATAAAACTCTCCAGAACTGCAATCCATTCGTGGGTTATGCTGAATGAGCTAAGGAAAGCCCAAAATTAGTGGATGCATTGAGGATTCGAATAGGTCGAAGCTGATTTGTTCGTAATGGTTACCTTTCATGCGGAGTGTTATCGGCTGTGTGCAATGGGTTACCCGACACAGTAGACGACCATCCAAAGCATTAGCTTCCAAGGGCACAGGGAGTGTCTGTGTTCTAAGGGCCAACCTCTTGGCGAATTCCGAATCCAAAAAAATTGTCATCTGCTCCCGAGTCCACCAAAGCCTTTATAGACATGTTCTGAGAAGGACTGGAAATTAGCACTTGAGTGGATGAACGTCTCTATGAGTTTTGGCAGTTTGAGCAGATGAGGTCTTTTACTTCTCTTTCTACATAAGCCTGTTATCAATGCGAATCACAACAGAAGTAAAATAATCCAAGTCTTCAAGGAGATCCAAATGGGTCAGGAGATCTTTAATAGTGTCAGACAACCTGGAGAGGAAGGAGTCATGCAGAGCGGCGGAGTTCCAGCAGCCAGGATCTGGAACTCAATGGCAATGGGGGGGGCATGGCGGTAGATGCCAGAGTAAGGACCGGAGATGCAGCGGAGGGAGGAAGGATTGACTCCAGTCGACTCACCAAATGTTGTAACTGCGAGTTGAGAGGACTCACTTGTTTAAGGATGTTCAACTGGAAGTCCTCGTGTCGATCGGTGAGGGTCCCTCATGTCTCTGAAGACTGCTGGAATGTGCTCCTCATGCTGGAGAAGACGCTCATTCTGAGCCAGAAAGATAATGTGTACTGATCCGGCGTCTGGGTCCATTGTTGGCCAATTTGTACTATTACAACTGGTTTTACACAAAATTAGGACCCAAATGCACAAGGTAAAAGCAGATGTGGCATTAAGAGCTTTACTGATAGAATCGAGGCAAAAGTACAGTCGACAATCCAAAGGTGAGAGTCAAAAAAGACTAATGAGGTCAAAACCTGGGTAAAATATGAAAACTAGACGAGAGCACGAAGAAGTGCGGATTTGGGTGTCGAAACATCACAAACTGGCACATGAGGGCAGGTGAGGGATGATTAAATACATGAGAAGGAGGGAGTAGACACGATGCAGCTGACAACATTCAGGACAATCACATAGGAGGAGCAGGGAGCCTGGAATGAGAGGAAGGGTTGGAGACAAGACAAAGTATCAGGGAATCAAAGGATATTAAAATTTGAAACAAAAAAATACTTAACTAGCAGGATGGTAATTCTTGGCAGCTTGGGGAGGTCAGGGCACATGTTGAGAAACATGATCATTAGAAATCTTGATTAAAAAACACCTGTTTGGAAAAGACAGCAAAGACTTCTGTTTGTGTGGTGTATCAAACCATCAAGTATTGTCCCTGAATACTGGATGGAGTATTCAGGGACTTATGAATGATTTAGACTAGACTAAATAAATTATGCATCTTCATTTTATGATATGTTAGTTCTTTCTTCATATAAAGTCATTGAATGCATACTTATTATGATTTTACAAACTAAAACAACCATCTGCTTTGACACTTGAACATATCATAGACTAAGGTGTTTACTATGGGCTACAAAAAGGAAGGAGAAGGAGTGGATATTTAATATTATGTAGTTCCTCCTTTTACTTTAGCACCAAGATATTACCAGCAGATCCTTAATGTCCTGTAAGTAACAATGTGGGGTCTCCGTGGTTCCACCTTCTTCTGTGCACTTCAGTTCTGATGCCGATATGCCCAGTATGGAATTTTATGGACAGCGATCAGAATTGGGCGCCTTGATCAGTCTGCTGCTATGCAGCCCCATGTGCAGCGAATTGCAATGCATTGTGTGTTCTGGCGTCTTTCCTTCATAACCAGCATCCGGCAATTTTTGCAACAGTAGCTCCTCTGTGGGATCAGAAATAACAGGTTAGACACTTGGGTGCCCAATGACCATGGCTACTGGTTCACTAGTTCTTCCTTAGACCACTTTGGTACAAACCTCTGCAGACAAGGAACACCCAACAAAACCTGCAGATTTGGAGATGATCCAACCCAGTAATCTAACCCACACAATTTGGCCCTTGTCAAAGTCACTCATATCCCTAAGCTTTTCGTTTCTCCTGCTTCTAACACATCCGTTTTGAGGACTAAATGTTTAATTACTACCTAAGATATTCCATCTGTTGACTGGTACCATTTTAATTATATTATTAACTATGCCATTCACTTCACCTGTCGGTGGTTATAATGCTATGGCTGATCAGTGTATAAACTATGAAAAAGAACTTCAGTGACTTCTGTGTTTTGTTGCAGATCTTTTCACTGGGATACTGTCCAACAGGAGAGTGGCTGGCTGTTGGGATGGAGAACAATAATGTGGAGGTCCTACATGTCACCAAACCTGACAAATACCAGCTCCACCTACATGAAAGCTGCGTGCTCTCTCTCAGATTCGCTCACTGTGGTAAGAATCAACAAATTGATGAAGATAATTATATCCCTGAAAAGTTGGGGACATCATGGAATCATCATCACTGCCGTAGCAAATCCTTCGTTTTAACACAATACTTCATAAATTATTTCATGGATCGATTTCAAATTCAGTACCTACTTAGATCTAAGTTGGAGGAATAACTGGCCAGGATTTTTGAGAAGGTCAGTTGCATATTTCCCCCAGTAAGGGGGAGCTTTATCTCCAGAGATTTTTGGGCCACCTTTGGTGCATATGAATCGAGTCGAGGAGGTCTATCTTGTGTATATATATATATATATATATATATATATATATATCATATTTTACTATGATGATTAATATTTTACTCACCTGAGAAGCTTTTGTACCTCCAGGTTTTTGACGGTTACTTCCCAACCATATGTCCGATTATCATTATTATCATAATTTCTTAGAGTATATTACTGACTTCATATGAATAGTAATGAACTGTGGGAGATTATAAATGAGTAATATGAGGAGATCAATCAAGGGAATTGCTGTTTGCACATTGCAGGGAATTTGGGGCTTTTCAGGGATAAAGGTGTAGTTATTATTAACAGGATTATAAAAAACTATCTGACAGATTTCTATGAAAGTTGAATCTTGATTTGGACATGCGACAGATGAAAAAAAAACCCATAATTTTTAAGAAGATTCAAATAGTTTGATAGGAAGAAGCTTTATAAATTTCCAAAGGGAGATCTCCAACTGTAGTCATTACAGCAAAGGTGCAGAGACAGTCATTTCTTTTACTTTCTTTAATGTTATGATGTGTGGCTTTCCATTTTTCCAAATACAGATAAACTACTCCATGGATTATCAAAATGTTGGGTGGGAACCCGTAGGAAAGAAATCATCAACATTTGGATCTACTTTTTGTGGAAAACCTCCAGATTTTCATGGTCACAGCCACATACTAATGAAAATCATGTTTTTCGGGGGGTCTTTTACCAGACTTATTCTCTCAATTTGAATGCCAGACTATGTTAATCTCAAGAGTAATTTACAGTATGTGTTGAGATAAGTTTAAAATGAAAGGTTAAAATTTCTCTCTTGATGTGCCTTATTGCTGTTTGCTGTCCTCTGTAGGGAAGTGGTTTGTGAGCACAGGGAAAGACAATCTGCTCAACGCATGGAGAACCCCTTATGGAGCAAGCATATTCCAGGTAAGTGTGATTGATGGATGGATGTCTGGCAGCTGATAATCCAAATGCAGTTTGGCCCTGTAACAAAGATTTTGTCTTTGAGGAAGACATCAAATACCTTCATCATATCCACCTCATCATCTTTCATTCTAGCATAGTATTTTATATCAAGGACCCAAACATTTGAACATTTGAAGAAGCAAAGACCCTGTTGTAATCTTTCATAAGTGGATGACTGAACTGCTACTTGCATATATAGTGGCAAAATCATATCAAGCTCTCTGATCCACACAAGTTTATCACGCACACTGTATAACCCTCTTGGGTTTGGCTTTTAATCTCTTCAAGCTGACATTTTACATTTTAACATAACTTTTATTCTTCTTCTCAGTCAAAGGAGTCATCCTCGGTGCTGAGCTGCGACATCTCCATAGATGACAAGTACATTGTGACTGGCTCAGGAGATAAGAAGGCGACTGTCTACGAAGTCAACTACTAGGACTGCTGCAGTCGTTCAACGGCAGGGCCGTCCTTCCACCTCGCCCCCCGCAGTGTCTCCGCCATGTGCAACTTTTATTGTGTATGAAATGGATTTTAATGGAACTAACCTAACAGACCGCGTCTTTCTTGGACAACGACCTTTCGACCATTGAGCCAGTCTGAGATCAAAATGAAAAAGCCAAAGTGAGCACAGAGGGTTTTCTTGTTTCTGATTGGTTGTTGTGAGAATGAATGAACGTTCTCATGCAGTGAGTTAGGAAACGAGGCTGTTGTTAAACTGTGGAGCATTTCTTTTTACGCATTTAGGCCTATGCTTTATTTGTTTTTTTGTCTCATCTAAAGTACGAGCATCTTTTTTTACACATACCTTTAGGGTATCAGATAGCCTGTAGAGATTCGCAATCAATCCAAGCTGACATAAAATGTCTAAGTTAAGCCGAATTAACTTTTGTAAATATCTTATCTGATAAAGTCTCTGTTGATTACCTCTGGAAGATTCTCCTCTGTTCTTGAGTCTGCTGCTCCCCTCCTTCCAGATCCTGACTGCTAAAAAACCGAATGAGTACAGAATATACAGAATGAAAAAACACACACAATAGCCATTTGTTAATATGTGGTGGAAAACGAGTATATCCAAGCTTTACAATGTGAGGTTTAAGGGCACTCATTTTTATGCTTTTGTTATGTCTCGTATTCGTGCTTTCCGCCTTCATCTGTTCAAACGTCATGCAGCCTTTTGCCTTTTTAATGTCAAGAAATTAATCAATTAAATCAGCCATTTTCATGATTTAATGTTTGCATCTCAGTGCTTTTATTTTTAAATCACATCAACCAGACAGTTAACTGATTGCATAACGCATTCTCTTCAGGATTTTTATTTTGTGCTCCTTTTCCGAATGGATGAGATAACTATTTCGTTATTATCTCATTAATTTGGAAAACAGCGTTGTTTTCAGATATTTGAGGTTTATTTGAGATTCATCTCATGCAAAGATTCTCATTTTTTTCAGTGATGCAAATTGTATTGTTATTAGTTTGTGGACTCTTCACAGGCACCTAAGAACATTTGTTCGGATGGAAAGCCCTATTAGTATCAAAAATATTCCAAAGTGGGTTCTCTTTTGATTGGGATATATGTAGACATGGAACACGAGCTAAAGGCTTTAATTGTCACAGCATGATCATTTTGTGCCATAAACAATAAACCCCAACACGAAAAGTGGGATCTTTTATGAGAATATTTCACCTGCATAAAGGGATAGAGAATTTTGGCCAATAACACTCATAAACATTGAATACAAAAGCATTACATACAACTCTATGAATCATTCTTCTTCTTCTTTCGGCTGTTCATTTTTGGGGGTCGTCACAGCGGATCATCAGTTTCCATCCCTAGGCTGGAACCCTTCTGTTTCACAATACTAGTTGACCCGAGTCCTGACCAATCCGGTTTAGAATCAAGTTTCGTGTTCTTCATATTGATTTGGCATAGGTTTGTCCTTCCTGAAACAAACGTCCCCCTTTATCGGGGCATGGGAACCGCACTAGAAGGACACCGGTTGTGACCTTTGTTGTGGCCAGGTTACAACACAATACAGGATAACTGTTACAAAGGAGGTGGTCACACGGAATATATAAGTATTTACAAAAAACCGAGGTGTTTAGTAGTATGTAGTTCATCATTCCAAAAGGCTTCTCTTTAATTAAGCTTTGTTTGTCAGTCGACTTTCCTCGTGGAAGATGGAATTTGGTCCAATGCCACACACTTACTAGGTGGCTTGGTGGCTGTTATGAAAGTCCAGGTTGTGTCTGGCCATGGGACAGTTAACTTTTTCTGTGTGAATGGAATATATTTTGGTCTGATAACTTGTCCTATTCTGCACCGATTCGGATCTACTGGACATAGCAGTATTTCTCAAGAATCATTTGTGGCATGTGCATTCTAAGTGATGATGATGATGATGCATTCAGGAAATGCTCCATGGGGTACGCAGTCAGAAAATTGCTGAAAATACAGATGTTTCTGTTTATCTCAATTAATGAGTTGATTATGTGGTTAATTCAGAAACACAAGGCTCTGTCTCTCTGAATTAACGAGATAATAGAGAACTGAATGATTTGCATTCTTGCAGATGAAATCTGTAATTATTGATATCACTCTCATGTTTCTGCCCCTGGCTAAGACAGTGCCGGACACCAAATCCCCTTAAAACCACAACTTCACACCCATTCTTAGAAATAACGTATTTTAGCGTCAACAAATGCTAATACGTTTTGTTTTTTTTACCTCTGGAAAATCCAGGTCTGATGTTATGCTAAGCTAGGCTAAACAGTTGCAGGCTGTAACTTTGTATTAACTGTATGAACATAAGATTTGTATCAATCATTGTATCTTTTTCTCTGCAAGTAGATACCTTTACAGTTTCAAGCTATTCTTTTGAGTTCAGTCTCTTTTTTACCTGCTTTATATGTCCATTAAAGATTTGTATTTATTTTTTCTCACTACTCTTATTATGGGCGAGCCTTTGTGTGTGTGTGCGTGTGTTTGTGTGTTTGAACCCTGTTAACAATAATCAAGTAAAGTTACTAACATAACTTGTCCTTACGACTGTCTGAGTATTGCACTGGGTTCCGTCCCCTGTGTTCAAAGGTTTCTGTATGCTCACTTCCTTTTTACTGACATCTCAATTAATACTGCTCGGTATTTATTTGGGGGTCATTCAACTCTCAATTTCTTATTTAAATGGTCTTGTTTAGACCATTGGACAATACTGAAAACAAGTGGTCTGCTATATGTCCGTGATTTCTCTTGAATCTACTTCTGTTTGTTGGCTCGTAGAAAAAACACAGTGCCTTTATGCTGCCTTGCTTCTGACTCTGATTTTGTCCTGCTGAAATTTCAACCCCACAAAGATGAAATGTGATGGTCTTAATAACTGTTCTTGAGAGTACATCTTGCAATTAAGGATGGATTTTTATTTTATTTTTTTAAATCAAAGTAAATCAAATGGTAAGCCAGGTCATTCATTCCTGTTGGTATCAGTTGTCTGGAAGTAACTGGACCCATCGGGTCTTCGTACCTATAGTACACCATTTATGAATGGAGCCACGCCTGCGAGCTAGTTCAGGTAGCTAACTCCAGCAGTTCTGCTTTCTCACATGACATGCCACTCCTTCCATAATCATTTACCAATCACGCCCTCCAAATTGAAGTGAATTTACCGCCACCCCAGCATCCACCTAGAGGCTCCATCGGGGGGTGGGGGTTACGATATTTGCTCATCACTTCCCAAAATCTTGCTGTAAATGATCTGCGGGGAGTGATGAGGTCAGAGCGTAGACGCCACATTACATGTTTGCATTGTAATAAAGAATGATAGCGTGAGTTGTCTGACTGAACCAGTGACCATTCAGTCTACCTGTTTAAGCATTGTGCCATTATCCATATATTTTTTAAGGCATTCCTCCCTGTTCTTTCTCCTGCTTTCAACCTTTGTTGTTGTTGTTGTTTCTGTGTCTCTGATGCAAAGCTACAACTCCAAGCCTGAGTTCTGCTGCCGTCAACAAAACCAACCTACTCTAACTTTAAATTTAGCAAAAATGAAATTAATAAATGGGAGGTTCATTCTGAAAACAATCATCTTAAATTGTCTGCTTGGACCTAACATTCTTGTTCAGCCAATTTCTCGTGTTGTTACTTTACTCCCAGAAGTGAAAGATATAGGCAAAATTTCTCTTTCTTGAACCCAAAAACTAATTCTCAACTCACAAATTGAGAATCATGAACAGCAAAGAAGAAGAGAGACATGTTAATGAGACTACAATTATAATAATAATGCTAAGGCTTTTCTTTCAGGTTCTACATCATTCCAATCCATTATTATTATGTCATGATTATTGATGTAAAACATATACCGTTGGCCTCCATATATTCATCTGCTTCAATACATTACTTCCTTTATCTCATCTCTCACATCCACAGCCTTACAAACGATTGAAAAGACATGTGGCCAACATGTGGAATTGTTCATCTCTGCATTAATTATGCCTGTGCTATCTTCCTTTGTGTCCTTTAATACTGAAATCTGAATATTAAAATGTGAAAAAAAAGTTTGTGTCAGCTCTCCTGCAAATAATTACTCCTCTTGAAAAACACAATTCAATTTTAGTTATATGCCAAACTGAAGCACGTCTGAAGACATGAATTCTCTTCACACTTTTCTTCTGTTTTTTGATTTGAATAAATGACTGATAACGGATGAACAGTTGTGAATACAAAAGAAACGCTGAAGAACAAGAATAGTGTTTGTTTGATCAGAAAAGATATGGAACTAACAGTTTTTTTAAAGTGTTGCCTTATTCCATGCTTTTTCTCTAAATCCAAATCTGCTACTGCAACCTTTGACTGATTATATAGAAGAAATATATTTGGCTACTTTAATGTCAATAATTAAACCATAATGTTTCTCATCTCATCTGACTTCTTAAAGTTAGCTGGCTAACATAATCTAAGTGAGAGATGATGTTATTTACCGTAATTATATGTAGAGCGTTTAGCCCGACTGAAGTGGTTATGAATTTATTGTACAAATGTAATAGTTCATGCTGACAGTGGAGAGAAACGCCTGCTGGCTACTTTGACTTTTTCCCATCCCATTGCTTTCTTTTTTCTAGATTGTAAATGATTTTATTAAATTATCTTGTCTCAGACTGATGTACCCTTCTAACTTATTATTGGGAAGTCATTGTTGGATTTATATAGTTTCGCTTTTTTGTTATCATCATATAATGCAACAAATACTGATGATAATACTCAGATAAAACTAAATGTAATCTTATATTGGAGAGGGACATTATTAATCATTATTATGATAATAATAATGATTAATTATATATATATATATATATATATATATATATATATATATATATTCTATGGTTACTGCGTTATGCTTCAGAATCAAAGTTAGGCATGACGGCACCCTCATCCAAGATCAACTGCAATTTTTTTCAAACTCTTTCTGCTATAGAACCCAATAAAGCAATTAAATCATTCCTATAACCCCCATCAACTAATTGGCATAGGATAATAAGTGTGTTACAATGTGGATAGATAGTCAGTCCTATTTCAAAGATTATTCAGAGTAGTGCATACTTTATTGATCTTTTTTGGAAACTGTTCAAAAAAAAAAAGCAACGGCCTCTTGAACAATCTTCACAGTTGTCTAGCAATCTGCGTTTGAGAGGACAGTTGGTCTTTCACTTTGACAGTGATATTTTGCATCACTTGAACCGCGGGACATCGTTCACGTAACGCGCACCCAAGACACGTAGTGTGCCACTTGTGTGCTCCGTGACAGTGAGAGAGAGAGAGAGAGAGAGAGACAAAGATGCAGAACTTCACCTGCAGGTATGTTAAAATAAAAGTCTAAAAGTCTAATTATTTACATAATTTACTAGAAGCTCATCACTCCTCAGGATAGAGGGACGAAGAGGGTCTGTGCTACATTCATTCAATTTCTGTAAGGGCCTTAATGGACATTCATAGAGGCTGATTTTCCAGCAACAGTCTTTAATGTCATTGACTGATATCAGTAAACACGTTTTTCTTCTCGCTGCATTCATGTCTGTCTGTCATCAGCAGCAAACTGAGAAGCTGGTGGTCAATTTATGATCAAATATCAATTTATATTTGTTTTGGTTTATTTTATGTTAATATCAGTTGATAGGTTTAATTCATAACAGCCAGAGGTCGTAGAACACATTACACTATCAGAGTACTGTTGACAGAGAATTACACTCAAACAAATCAAATAATAATCATATTATATTGTTTTATTGTTAAATGTTTGGTTGATTATGAGAATGATATTTTAAAAGACTAATTTTTAGAATCATAATATTTGTTAAAACGTTATGAATAATAGATAAGTATTATAAGTGAACAAAACAAACACATCTGTGTTACATATATTGGTATATTTAAAAATATATAGGGGGGGCACCATAACCAAATTTGGCCATGACCCTGTTCTCAAACACTTTGTCTCTATAACATGTACAAAAGGAAATGAAGCTGGAGATCAATATCTTTGGCCTTTTCCAGATGAGTACCCTTGCCAAAGCGTTGCTCAGTGTGGTTGGCTCAATGTGAGCAAACAGTCATTATAGTGACACTAAACACAAACAGCACGTGATCCACAACGGTCAAGGGCTGGAGTGCTGAGCTGGAGATAAGGACCACAAGTTGACCTGCCCAGCTGGAGGCTGGAGACCAGTTGAGTGAGAGAGTTACCCAAGTGTACCTGACTCCACTCCTGTAATCAAGCAGAGACACACTTTAGGGATTCGGGTTCAAGATTGCAATCCAAACTAGGAATATTCTGTAACATTCCAGTAAGAGAAGGGGAGCAGAGCCGTGACACTGCCACGAGTAAATGGATCTTAGGAGTATGTAAAAGGTACGAATACACAACTTGACAGGAAGTAGATCGAGGATGCACTATGATAGATTCATGAATGTAAACACTTGATTCTAAATGCTAGGGGTCAAGGGAATAAACAGCATTAACGAATTCAGCACAAGGTAGTTCTAAGCAATGGACAGGTGATACATACATTATTGACAGAAACTGCAGAGAAGAGCTCTTGTGTGAGAAAACTGTTCAGGTTTTCATGACAATGGTGTTGGCGGAGAAATGAAGTCTCTGGGTGCTTTTTAGTTATCGTCTAAGTCCTCTTCAAAGACGGTGAGATAAAGTTTTTGGATAGTGTGTCTAGTGTGAGGCAGACATGGTCCAAGATCATCCATATTAATCAAGTAGCCTGGTGCTATTTTCCGGCATTTTATTTCAAGCTGACAGTTCAACACTAGTTTCTGTCCAACCTTGCATTGTGAACGTGTTGCGTTTAGGCAGAGCACAGCGCCGAACTGTTGAAATGCACTAAGTGACCTTCACGAGAGTTGTGGAGGAGGAGGCTTCACCATTAGAGTTAATGGTACTCCTGTTACAGCTCTCCAACCGGCACTTCAAACAGCCCAAAGTGGGAGAAAAGGAGATAAGGTGGGGATGCTATGTGGGAATTAACCACACTACTCAGAAATGTTATATTAAGAGCACTTGCAGCTTGCAAATTGCCCACTTCCCTGGCAGACATATAAATTACATTAAACAAACAAACCACGAAGGACAATGATGTGTTTAACTTGTATATGTTGGATGCTTCTGGTGGATTCTCATAAAGCTGTAAAATTTTTAATTTCTCGTTTTTCATATTGAGACTGCGAACTTGGATACTGAAAATTGTATTGTTTGACCAGTGCTCAATGATTTTTTGGCCTTCCATAAACCTCCACATACATGTAAGTGACCTCACAGTCACTTATATAGCCTAATGATCGCAAAGTGCCACTTTGCAGAACCATTACAATATTATTGTAACTACAGAGCACCGTCAGCATCGCTGCCAGTGAATTCACTCTGAGAGTACTGACAGCACATTTTGGGGTCTCCTGAAGATGATTATGTATTCAACAGAGTGAATATTTGCTGCAGTTGAAAATGAAAGGTTGTTAACTTCCCTATAATTGTCTACAGTCATGCTATCAGCCTGTAAGGCTACATTTAGGCACAACCTGGGAGCTCACAATGAATAAAAGTTGCACTGGACGGAAAACACAGATGCTTTTCAGAGTCTGCAGAGCCATGCTGCAGTTGTGATATTTACTCTGTGATGGCCAGCGTCATCTTCTACGCTGTAGTGAACTGGAGCAACAGGGAGAAAAACAGCTGATGTCAATAGACTTCATGAACTCATCAGGAAAGCAGATTCTGCTTCTTCACCGTCACACACAGGAAGTCTTTTCTACGTAAAGCCATAAACTGTACGACTCCTACCCTTCTGCAGGAAGGACAACTGAAACATCAGACACTAGAACCAATACCCCAATAATACCAACATTATGTGCAATATTACTTCATCAAAATCATGTGCAATATTACTTTGTTGACATAATGTGCAATAATACCCTTCATTATCATTATCAGGAAAAAATATTGGGTTGACAATCATTACATTCATTGTAATGTGCAATATAACTCTACAGTATTATTATTATCAAGTGCAATAGTTCCATCATTATCATGTTGTTGTCCATAGGCAGTAGTTTGCACCTACCTTTAATAGAATATAGATTTTTGAGAATTTTACTTAACCCAGCCACAAAGGGGTCACAAGCCAGTGTACTTCTAGTGCCTGTCCCAAGTCCAGATAACTGGGGAGGGTTGCGTCAGGGGGGGCATCTGGTTTAAAACCTATGCCATTGAGAGATGATCCCCTGTGGCGACCCCTATAGGGAAAAGCCGAAAGAAGAAGACGAAGAAGATATTTCCATTTATATTTAATACTGTATCGTCTTTACTCAGTTAATCTATAGTTTCGTGAATGTACTTTTGGAGCCATCTCTGACACAACAATTGGCTTTTTTCCGGTTATTTAAGCCTTACCTTGTCTTGTCTTGTCTTTTCTTGTCTTGTCTTATCTTAACAATGCCCTGGGGTGAATGCTGATGATATGTTAACATGATAGCACTGAATAATCCAAATAATCACAGATTAAAATGAAAATAGCCTGTTGATTGTGGTTACAAAAGCGAAGGATAACTACATTTATTGCAGTTCACTAAAAAGTAAACAAGAATGCTTAATCATACCGATCCATCCAATAGTTATGGGAAATATGTCTTTCAAAACTGCGAAAATAAACATGGTGGCATGAAAAGAAAAATCAGGGCATCACCAAAGTCAGAAGGTGTTCATTCTGTGGGAATCATACATGTGTGATTCCTCCGATGTTGTTACAGACAAACTGAACAAACTGTGATACAAACACTGAATACGATACCCGCTTACTTTGGCATAAATTACAACAGCATCCAACTCAAACCTCATTACTTTGACTTTATCTGTGATTAATGCTCAATATATTAATTCTTAAATTGTTCCAGCCACATCAGCAGTGCCTTTTTACCCTTTACAGACAGATTTAACGACTCTATTAAAAATGTTATTACTGTTGGCACAGTACCAGAGAGATTTTACAACAGGAATGCGGAGGCTGGTGAAAGAAACCTTCAGCCTTTCCTGTAGCCATTTGGCTTTGATCATAAAACCTCAGCTGAAATGATTAGTCATTCTTTTGATGGGATCGCTCCAGCCCAGCCAGCAGTGATGGATATACCGCTGTGTAGATTTAGTCATCTGTTCCCTTAAAAGATCCGCTCCGCATAGAAGGGACAATTACCTCTGAGAACTTCAGGAAAGTGTTCCAACTTAAATAATAACATTTCTATAAAACATGACCAGCAATAATGGCTGACTATTACTGCACATGAGAGTTGGCTGTGGGTTAGAGCACACTGCAGAGAGCATAATAACTCTAAAGGTAAAGGTATAACCGTAGGAACTCGAATCACACATAGAAACCTAAGGCTGTATGCAGCCACATCTTTCACATAAAAAATAAGCAAATAAACAAACAACCAACAAGTAAGTAAATAAAGAATTTTATTGAATGGTTTTAGAAGATGACTTTTTCTTAAGAGTGCTAGCATTCCTGCCTATACAAATATATTTTTGGAAACATAGGATGATAATACATTTCTGCAGTACCTGCCAGTCAGTGGTGGAGGAAGTGCTTTTATTTACTGGAGTTTTTATGCAGTTCAGGAAGTTTTCCAAAGATTTGTTGGGTTTTATCCAGAGATAGTTTAGGGAACAATTACGCATGCTTTTATTCCTCATGACTGTAGGTATAGGGATTACTGTTATTACACATATATAAATTTAAATCAACAGAATCCACATAAACTTCAGTTTCCTTTTTTAGAATGCAGTAGCCAGACTCCTCACCAGAAACAGAAACAGAGACCTTATAACTTCTGCTTCAGCCAAATTACCCTTGTCTCCCGGTTACTTTTAAAAGGGTTTTTAAGATCTCACTTATGCATTTTCTGTTTTATTATTTGTCAATTTGTTTTATTATTTTTCCCTAAGCCTCACAAATGCGTAATTCATTTTATTTGGTCATGTTAAGCACTTTGTAACTTTGTTTAAAAAGTACTATATAAAGAAAGATATTATTATTATTATTGTTATTATTGTTGTTAATATTATCAGTTATTAAAAGTACTTGTATCATGCTGTTAAATAACTCCACTACAAAGAAAAACCCTGCATTTAAACTTGACTTAGGTAAAGCATTTTCAGCATTTTTGGTACTTAAGGTATCAAGACAAGTACAAGTACACTTTCTACGTTGTAGATGTTTATGCTGTTAATTAGCGAGTTAACAGATTTATACTGAACACAAAGCGTATAGAAAAATTGTCATTTCAAAAGTAACTGGTAACTAAAACTGATGTACAAATGTAGTGTAGTAGAATGTACGGAGATGAAGTGAAGTACAAATATTGAAATGGAAATAATAAAAGGCAAATTTTTACTGAAAACCATCGCTTGAGAAAATGAACATAGTTGCTTTTCATCACTGCTGTCATAGCAAAGATGAAGAAAAACTCCATCACTGCATTATCTTGTCTTTTCATATGAAAAGATATTAGATCATTTGGTAACTGAAGGGATGTCTTATGTAGTGAGCAGATCAGACGCTTATGATGATACAGCAGGGTCATGGCTTTTTCCTGCTTTGTGGCCCTCCATTGCATTTTAACTCAAAAAAACCTGTCCTTGTCCTAACTGGCACATTAATAATATCTATCATTTTTCACCCCCACAATGCCGTTGCCTCAACGGGAGAACTTGGAATAACTGTAACACAAGGGCGCGCGTCCCTCAGCTCATCCTGTGAAGTCAGTCTGATGAGTTAAAGGATTTATTAGGAGCTGATGCTGCTAACAATCACCTCTTTCTTATCAAAGGGTGGACTGATGATTCATTCTTGTCTCAGCCTCTTTAACAAGGTGGGCGCCTGTTCACTGGAGGGAGGGGGCACCGATCTGTGGTGCTTTCATATCTTACATCCAAGGCTGTGTCACATATTAATCGCTACTTCTGAGTTGAGCATCATTATCTCCTTACAGGAAGGGAAGGATGAGAGATTTCAGCTCAGCTCATGTAAAGACGAGAGAAATCGGTCTTTCTGTGTGTGTGCGTGTGTGTGTGTGTGTGTGTGTGTGTGTGTGTGTGTTTGTGTGTGTGTGTATGGATTACTTTGTGAGTGAGTAGATGTGGGTATCTGTGTGTGAGGACTGAAGGAGAGGACTGGATCAAACTTTCTATGTGAAGAGTTCCGTGTTAAATCAAGTTAAATCAGTACCTTCTGTAAAATGAAAAGATAAATAAATTACCCTGCACTCTTTCAAAGCTGAGGGACATTGCCAACCGCAATAATAATGAAAAATAAAACAATGTTCCAAATTTGATGTTGCAGAAGTTGAAATGTACCCACTTTATTCTTTTAGGAGATTTCATAGAAAAAATAGGGATAGTGGATGTATTATTTCCAGATGCCTAAAAAAAACACTTAGTAAAATTATTATGAAAATCCTAAACATTGGCAATATTATAATACATAATAAAACACTAAAGAATAATCACTCATCATTGAATGAATGAATGAATGAATGAATGAATGAATGAATGTATGAATGAATCAATCAATCTTTATTTAAATAGTGCCAATTCCCAACAACAGTTGTCTCAAGGTGCTTTCCAGAAAAAGCAGGTCTAGACCAAACTCTTTCTATAATTATCTACAGAAATCCCACAAATTCCTCCGTGAGCAAGCACTTGGCGACAGTGGCCATTAAAAACTGCCTTTTAACGGGCAGAAACATCGAGCAGATCCAAGACTCGGGGTGGACGGCCTACTGCCGTTACTACTGTTTGAAAAGAGAGACAGAGGGAAGCAATGATATCATCTTACGCTAATCTACTTTCCTCCACTTCTCTGGGGTTGGGTTTGGGCTTGGATCCCTGCGCCAGCAGGGATCCAAGTTGATATAACATTAATAGCAATATAATATTTAGCACTAGCTTTTGGGGAAATACAATACAATAATAATAATAATAATAATGGCAATCATCATCGTGATGATCTTGTAATCAGTGGACACAGCAGCAGATGCAGTCGCCAACCATGTGACCTTACAGGCTCCAGGGAAGAAGTCGAGTTAGTAACATGCAATAATCCAGAAACATGCATTAATCCACTGACATACATTAAAATGAGAGAGATGTATGTCTCTGGAAGAGAGAAAAGCTCAGTGCATCATGGGAGATCCCCTAGCAGTCTAGACCTATAGCAGCATAGCTAAGAGCTACCTTATGCAAGCCTTAATTATAAGTTTTATCATAAAGGAAGGTTTTAAGCCAACCTTTAAAAGTAGAGAGGGTTTCTCAACACTTGATATGTCCCGGAACCTTTAAAATGTTGCTTCCACTACTCGAGTCCCTCATCCTTTACACCCTGCAGAGGAGACCGGTCAGTCTAGAATATACATGCAATATATAATGCCATTATTTCAATTAACACTCAAGCACAAACAAGTTTTCACACTTTCATATCCCATTCAATATATTCATTTAATCTGCGAACCATATTAGTGATATACAAGTTTATTTTGTCTTCACAGGTTCGCTTCAATCAAACAAGCTGAAGCAAATAATGAGTTTGTCAGTATTCCACGAAGAAGTCGTGGTATTTTTTAACTTTCTTCAAAAGTTAAAAAAAACAAAACATAAACAAAACAAACAAATAGTTGTTAAATACTGAATGGAAACTGTTATTTGTAAAACCTGGAAATGGCCAGATTGCTAATTGCCACACGGACATAAAAACTGGGGTTCTTACACATTTATTGTAAAAATTTTCGAAAAAAGATGTTAGGAAAAATATAATGATTTTCAATATAAAGAAATTTGGCAGTGGACTCTGGCTAAATATGGAAACAAAATAAGGATAGTAAGCCGAAAAGACCACTCAGCAGCATCGGGAATATTTGACAAATGTGAAAAGTACAAATATACAGACACTTACACAGTTTCTAGGAGATAGCACATGTCGCTCTTGCTACAGTCAATATGGCGTCTTCCAAACCACGCCACTAATACAGATCGTTTCACACTGGCAGCTTTGCTTCAAAAATATAACATTTGGTAGAAATAATGACCATTTCCTATTTTAAGTTGCTTATATAAGTATATTTAACAAGTTAATGGCACAAATAACTACTTGCTTATGCAACAGTCACTCATGTCCGTTCTTCACGCGTCATAGCTCGGTCCAAAAAAATAGTATAAACAATCACAATAGATGACAATGCATTTGGCAAAATGTCCGCGGCGCAACAATTGCTGTACTTAGTGCTGCTACCTTATGTCCAATATAATAATATAATATAATATATATATATACATATATATATAGGATATATATATATATATATACAAACACTCTGGACACTTGTGAAAACTGTTTTGCCTTGTATAAAATTATTTCAAACATTTATTTTGTGTTTTCTCAGGTCGCCTATGTTTTGATAGATTTTTGAAGATCATATAGAATTTGTTATATAAGATACTATTCTTATTAAGAAAACCCATACAAATAGACAAAACACAAGCAAATAAAGATAATGTCTTCATCAATTTGACAACATAGGCGCGTTCTTTATTCTCTTTATTCTATATTCTTAATATGCAGTGCATTCGCCCTTGTTGGCCACCGTAACTATACTTAACTCAAAAAGAAAATTTAATCGGACAAGTTGGTGTTCCATAGCTCCCTGTTAATCCAAAATGTTCGGAAAGACTCAACTAAATTCCTAATCCCACTTAATGATTTGCCACAGATTCATGACCAATTAAATTCTTCCTTACTTTTTAATCCAAACCTGCACCAAACCATTTTACTGCACCTTTCTCCCAGTCAACAAAACATTTATTTTCATAATTCTTTTCATAATTCTTTTTCTTTTAAAGATCTCCACATCTATTGTATCACTTCAGCACTTCATCCGTGAGGGTCATTCAGCGGGTCGCAGGAGAGAAGAGAGAGCTGGAGAGTTAGAGTGTTTGAGTTCACACACTGAGAGGAGGATTGCATATTTCCTAAGAAAACAGGAGCAGCCATTTCAGTGGAGGTCACGGCCGTCTCTCTACACGCACATTGAACCAGTGTACTCAGGTTCAATTAAAGCACTTTTTTCTTAGCTTTTAGGCTAAATCTGATTTGCACTTAACACCAACGTTAGTTCCCATTTCGAAACAAAACAAAGATTTCTCTCTGCATCTGTTTAAATGTTATTGTAGCATTTTACAGTGAATTGGACTGCATTTATCAAGCTTTTTTTTTAAATTTTATAACCCACCACTCAAAGCACTTTACAACACAAGATAGCTTTCACCCATTCCTACACAAATGCATACACCGATAGCACAAGCACCTTGCAAGGTGTAATCCCATCACTCCTGAGTGACAGCCATTCACAAGAGCACTCACATCACACTGAAACAGCCAGCAGATGGAATTTTGCCTACAGTATTTTGCTCAAGAACATTTTGATTCGGAGACTGCAGGAGTTTGACATCTAACCACCATACCTGTAATTAAAGAAGAGCCGGTATTTCTTTTGAGTCACAGGCATCTCAACTAGAGATGCACTGATAGCAATTTTCCTGGCAGATTAGCGATTACCTATTTTTATAAAGTCTAACCGAGCCTAGCCGATACGGATTTTGGCCAACTTCGATTAACGTTTAAAAATCAGAATGAGTAATGTATTTTCCGTGATCTAATTCAGGAGGATTGCAGTAGAAGTAACAAGGGTGGTTGACATTGTGTTGTATTTATGTGTTCTGACCTGTTGAAATCAATGTTTGCTCCGTCCCCATCGCGCTGTGTTTCTTAAAACAATGGTATGACATTCCGAAGTGAAAGTAAAACTTTTCAAGCGTTGTTCAGTCCATTATATGTTATATGTTGGCGATGTTCAGGGACTTCAGGGCTTTTGGCTGGTTCTGAGCTTCTGCTAGCTTTAGCTGTTCTTCTAGCGTTAGCTTTTAACATGCTATGTTCCTCAGAGTGATTCCCTGTAAAATGCGTTATTAATTCCGTTGTGCCCGAACATTCCCAGGGTTGTTCCTCAACAGTTTATTATATCCTTACTGTTGTTATAAATTGCGAGCTTTGTATTATTCTGCTTTCCTTGTGAGATGTTACGAGCTCATGGTGTGCGCGAACGGTGCATGCGTGCAACCAGCCCTTAACCGGCCTCCAGTGTCTCTGCTCAGCCGATTGCCGATTAAATCAAACTTGACCACTCGGCGCTGAAAAATTGCCCGGCCGAAAAGACCAGTGCACCGCTAGTCCTTTTGAATGCCTGGCATTTAAATATAAGCCCCCTTTCACAAAACCATTCTTCTAATCTACCGACCACCCTAACCAAACCAAGCCTTCTTCTCTGAGATCTACAACCTTTTCTCGACATTTTGCACAACCTCTGCCAATATTATAGTACTTGGAGATATGAACATTCATGTTAACTCCCCTGCATGTCGTTTTGCATCCGAATTTCTCCAACTACTGGATTGTTTTAATCTCAGGAAACTTGTTGATGTCCCCAACCACACCATTGGGCACTGCTGGATCTTGTCATCACTGACTCTGCTCCTCTCAGCGATCTTCTCGTGTGCGATCTGGGTGTGTCCGACCACAAGGCCGTCTCCATGTAAATGTTACTTGTGTCCCCCCTCACCAAGACCAAACATTAAATCTACTTCAGGAATTTGAAAAACATCAACCCAGAAACCAACACAGTCACACTCCAGCATCTTCTTTCTGCAAACTTTGTATTAGCCAATGACTCAGTAGATTTCTACAATAAATCCCTGAGTAGCATCCTGGATCGTCACGCCCCTGTAAAAAGTAGAACAGTCACCTTCTCCCGTTCACCCCCCTGGTTCACCAGCGTGCTACAGAAAATGAAGGCAGCTGGGCGTGTCCTTGAGCGGCGTTACAAGGCTTCAGGTCACACTGTCCACAAGCTAGCCTTTCGGGAACACCAAAAGGTCTACTCAAAGTCCCTTAGAGAGGCTCGGTCACTGTTCTACTCAAACATTATCAAAACCAGTCCTGGAAACTCTTAGCAGCTGTTTTCCACTATCAATCATCTTCTCCGTTCTGTCCTTTCTGGTCCTTCCACTCTACCTATCCAGTCAGCTTACTCACAGATTGAGATCTCTCAGCCTCTAAATTGCTTCCAAGAAATCTCACAAGAGGTTGAGGTTATCATCAGGATGATGAAACCCTCCACCTGTGCCCTTGACCCCTTTCCTACAGCCCTAGTGAAAACTAACATCTCTTCCATCAGTCCCCTTATCACCGCTGTAATAAACCAATCCCTCCGGGCCGGCTTTGTCCCGTCTGTCCTAAAAGCCTCAATAAATCAGACCACTCCTCAATAAACCTACTCTCGATCCAGAAGTTTTTGCTAATTACAGGCCCATTTCCAAACTCCCATTCCTCTCCAAAGTACTAGAAAAAGTAGTTGCTGCCCACCTCCAGGACCACCTCAACTACAACAACCTCTTTGAAACCTTTCAGTCTGGTTTCCGCTCCGCCCACAGCACAGAAACAGCTCTGCTTAG
>VRLP01002854.1:0-76631 GCA_009660295.1 Lophius piscatorius
AAGTACGCTGAAATCAAGAGACTCGTGAATTTAAGTATTGAATCACAACATTTTGTTCACATTTTTTTTTAAGAATATATCATGAAAGTTCTCACCTTTTAATAGCATTGGACTGAGCTTGTTTTTTTTAAATAGTTTGCACAGTGTTTCTCTGTTTTCCCCATTGGAATAATATCTACAATTAAAAAAGAAATATCTATGCCCCCAAAACATCAACACAACTGTTTGCATAAATCTATTCCAGTTACATTACTTCATAAATTCTTGTATTATGTTCAAACAACAAACTACTCTGAGTTAGGAGAATGAGCTTTTCCTCTGCAATCATAGTGTGGTGATTAATAACCAGTTATTTAATATCGGTAGCATAAACACAACATTTTAAGCTCTTTACTCTTGAATCAAGATTTTTGTATTTACATGCATTCAAAAAAATAAGTTGCTTCAACTAGATTTTCTTGAGTAGTGTTTTGATTCCTCGTTTCTTGATGGTGAAGCTGCAGATGTGCAACATATTCCAACAGATGTTCCACCTTACCAAAATGGGGGTAAACTCATTCCTTTAGTGGAATTTCTCATTTTTAAAAAAATGTTATCAAGTCAATTTTATTGAGTGGCTCCAACTTGAATTTGTTCTTGAATCCTTTCAAGCAGACTTTTGAGTTCATACAGCACTCAGCATTAAGAGGCTGTTTTACCAATATGATTTAAATTAACTAATCTAATCAAAAACAATGTTTACAGCCTACAAACTTCATAGATTGCCAATTTATTTTTGCAACCATGCATTTAATTTAGAGGTGACAAAATGTCCTCTGAATAATTATTTTTGGAGTGATACAGCAGTGGGGTCAGCCAGACATGAAGTATTCTTCTGCAAATAAGATGTAAAGTAACGAGATTAAATCTCCTAGGGGGTTCAATATATGTCCCAGTTTTAATCATATTTTAGCTAATCTAATTTTCCGGTTTAGTGCCCGCTTCAAGATATTTTGGTTCAATCCATTTATAATAAATTTACCACTAAACATTTAATTATATAATACATTAATTATTTTTTTGTTATTATGTGTCTGTAAATGGGGACCCCATATTTGTTCATGACTCAGCAGGATAGCTGATGCTTGGTGAAACGCTTTATTTACAAGACTATGCACTGAAAAAATGTTTCTTTAATCAAATATATTTACTTACACCCAATTTAGTTATATCCCCGAAAAGTCGGGGACGTTATGAAATTGTCATTTCCGCATCCATAGAAAAACAATTTCATGAGTTTTTTTTCAAATTTTAGACCGCCATAGTCTTTTGTGTGAGGAAGAACTGTATTGATCTTGGGAAAAGTCAGTTCTAGCTTTATCTCCAAAGTTTTCAGACCCTAATTTTCTTAACCATTGGGCCAATTAAGTTCAGATTTGGTGCATATGAATCAACTCGAACAGATCTACCTTGTATACATCACATTTTACTGTAATAGTTAATATTTACTCACACATATATATATATGTGTGTTAGCCGAAATAAAAATTAAGACTCGTTAAAAAGCCGATAATTTGATACAACACAACAGTTTTGAGTAAATTTCACATCAACAGAGTAAACTAAGTTTTTCCTTGTGTATAAAACTTAAAGAAAAGAGATCATGAATAAATCGTAAGAAATAGCATTTTGTTAAATGTATGTTACTCAGTCGGACACTCGTGATGGAGGTTTAACGGATGACGCTGCAATTTTTAAATAAGATTAATGACCATGTTAACATGTTTCTGGTACTTTCACATTCATTTATTGACTATTAAATCTTAAGTACTACTGATTTTGAGTACCAGTTTATCTGTAAATAGAACATAAATACACTGAAAAGTTTCATAAACACAAAGCAAATGAATTTTGGAAGTTAATAGAATTTCTAAACAAATTTACAAAAAGTTTGTACTACTCATTCCAATGAATTATTTTTGAACATTTGGGTTTACAGTGTAAGTTGGTTGCAAAATGGGTCTTTTATATTCATCTTAATGAGGTCATTAATTTATATTTAACAAAAATCTAAAAATAAAAAGTTTTTAGTGTGGTATTTATAAGTATTGTTAAACTCAATATATATTCTGCGCTGACAACAAAAACCTTTACAGTGACAAGAAACATGAATGAGGTCCCATCAAACATCAGCTGAAAGCGCCACATCTCTGTACAGGTGACTTACACTGTAAAATGTAAATAATTGGCTTTACTTTAAAAAAAAAAGTTGGGAAACTGAAAATTTAAGCAGCTAAAATTCTTCTTTTTTTTTTCAAGCGGCCCTCTGGTGACATTGAAGGAAAAAAGTGATCTGGTGGTGATAATAAGTTGTTCCCTTACTACGTCGTTCCCACGACTTAATAACTCGTTCACAATAGATAATAAGAATTTCCCACGCGTTATGAAGTTGTGGCTGTTAGATCTTTTATTCTTCTTCTATGTCACCGTAGGTCCACCATAGTTTTCCATGAGTTTAACAAATTAAATTGAATGTCAGTTGACGGTGACAGTGTGAATGAACTCCTTCAGTCCCTCTTTTTTCTCAGCTCCTCCTTCTTCTCCGCTCCTCCTTGCCTGACTTCAGCTCCATGAGCTCCACCTCGTGCCGCGCCGCAGTCTCCAACCCTTTCTGTTTATTGTAGAAGACCACAAAGTTGTTTATGATGGGATGGATGGGCAAGGCGATGGCTATCACCCCGCAGAGAAAGCTCACGGCTGCGTTGCATTTACCGAGCGTGGTTTTGGGGTAGATGTCTCCGTATCCCACGGTGGTCATGGTGATGATGGCCCACCAGAAAGACTGCGGGATGCTCCTGAATAGGGTGTCCGGGTGGCTTTGCTCCATGGTGTAGGCCAGCGCCGAGAACACAAAGATCCCCACCCCCATGTACATGAGGAGCAGCCCCAGCTCTTTGAGGCTCCTCTTCAGCGCGTAGGTGAGAGTCTGCAGACCGGAGGAGTGGCGCGCCAGCTTGAAAATACGCGCGATGCGCATGATGCGCAGCGCCTGGACAGCCTGCTGCACGTTAGCCAGCTCCATCATGGAGGTGGTGCCGAGGTAGGTGAGGGACAGGACCACGTAGAAAGGTATAATCGCCATGAAGTCTATGAGGTTCATGAAGGAGAGCGCAAAGTGAAGCTTGTGGGGAGAGGAGGCGAGGCGCAGCAGGTACTCCGCGGTGAACCACAACATGCAGGCTGTCTCAATCGACTCCAAGGTCGGGTGCTCCACCAGTTTCCCCTCGGGGTCCGTCACCTGCAGTTCCGGGATGGTTCCCATGCACATGACCACCGCCGACACCAGGATGGCGAGGAATGACGCGATGGCTATGACGCGCGCCGGCAGGGAAGAACCGGGCTTCTCCATCAGTGTCCAGAGGAACCTCTGGCACCTCTGGGCGCGCGTAATGCACTGGTCCACCTCCATATCCTCTAGAATCGTTTTCACCTTGTTTGCAATCTCTTTCAGCTCCTCCTCCTTCTCACTCAGGTAACTTTTGCAGCATTCATCTAAGACACTCGGGTCTATTTTCCAGAACTCCATCTCCTTGATGAAGCAGATGGGGCAGATCCCGTGCCTTATGTGGATTTCGTCAAAGTAGTAAACGTCGATGATGCACTTGAAGGCATCGGGGTCTCGGTCAAAATAAAACTCCCTTCTGCTTTGGTCGAAATCATCACAAAGAGACGAGATGACCTCATCGTTCTGAGAGGAGCAGGTCAGCAACTGTGCCAGTCTGCTCTCCGGGTAGCGATTCAGAACATCCCCCAGGAGCACCACTCGGACTCCGCCGATGTTCACAGCTATCTCCCCCTCAGCGCACGAGCCGTTTCTGTATTTTGGTTTGGGAAGTGTCCACATTTTTCAGAATATTTTCGGGAAACTATCCAATATTGTAAAAGTAAGACGTACTAGCCAGAATTCTTGTCCATCTCAGTGCGTAAATGTCTTCTCTCCAGAATGTTTCTAGGAGTGAATGGCAGAGCAGCCAGATTTTCCTGACATCTCTCTCTCTCTCTCTCTCTCTGTCTCACTCACTCACACACACACTCAGTGTCTCTCTCTCTCTCTCTCTCTCTCACTCACTCACTCACTCACTCACTCAATCACTCACTCTCAATTTCTCTCTCTCCCCCTCTCTCTCACACACACAAACACGCGCGCAGGCATTCACGCATTCCACTCAGATATCTCAGATATTTTTCCTTATTCTTGTTGCAGTCCTTCAATGCAACATATTTGGGTTATTAAAGAAAAACTACACAATCAAAATCAACTAATAGAAAGAAGACCACGATGAATCAGCTCCAAAAACCTATTCACACAATCCTTACATAGCTTTCTATTTCTTATTCAGAAAATAATTTGCAGAGGAAGTTGTCGATCCCTGGGATCTAGGTGTTTCTAGTGTTTCACCACATCATCAGATGTAGTCACTCATTGGTTATGATGGTGAACAGATGCAATGAAAAGTAATGCTTCACAGAATCCTGGCCGCAGATCCTTCCTGTTGGTGCAAAAACTGAAAGAATATATCTTGGATTGTTTTCAAACATTTTAACGATAGACTTTGTTGCAACGAAGAACTGAATTCATTTTGGGAAAGGTCGGTTGTGTATTTCCGATAATAGATGGAGCTTTATCTCCAAAGGTTTTCAGGGCATATTCTCATTGCTATGCGATTTAGCACAAATTTGTTGCATACTAACGAAGATATCGATCTTGTATACATGGTGACTTACTCTTACTTTTTTTTACAAGGGACACTGTTTATCTGACTAACTTCCTAACTATTAGTCTGATTTAGTCTCAATTGGTTGCATAATAGGGAGATAGGAGATCTATCTTGTATCGTAGTTTACTCCAATATTTGATATTTTACACAATAGGGGGGAAAGACCTATCTTGAATATATCATATTTTATTCTAATAGCCAAAAGAAAAAGAAGAAAAAGATTCTAGTAGTTCATATTTTACTCACTAGGGGGAGCTTTTTCACTGGAGACACTGTTTTTTGGATATTACTTCATATTTAATTTGAGGAGTTTTATCCGGGGAGATGATTGTTCAAAGCAAGTTGTGGATTCATTTAATTTCTCACCTTTTGAAAATAACTCTTTATCTCCCTCAGTTATGCTGAACAATCCAGCTATCCTGTTTTTGTCAGGTGTATATTGACATTAACATTTACAACAAGTTGTCAACAAGACAATACTGCACTGCAAAGCCAAAGCGCAGTATCTGCAAAAATGCCCTTTTTTTTTTGTCCTTTTATTCCAAATATGTGCAAGTGTAAAGTCAACTTGAAAAGTTATGTCCAAAGACACGAGGATGTTATGTGGATAGACCATAACCTCTATCACAGCTGGATCTGAGCAAAATGGCTTAAAAAATTGCATAAATTCCTATGAGAATAGAAATATAATTGAAAACAAATTAAAGGAACTGACTGCTGCAGCTGCAGCAGTTTTTCGGTAGATAGCGCAAAGAACATTAAATTAGATCTTTGAGCTATTAAACATAGTAATAGTTCTTTATTCTCCACATGGAGGCGCTACAGTCTCCTCTAGAGGTGAGTAATGCTCAGGGGAAGTTCCTGGCTGCGACTCGTTTGGAATCATCCTCCACATGAGCGACAGGGTTGAGTGGCTGCGTACGTCCTCTTGCTGCCGGCCAACTAGCTAATCTCCAGCAAGTTGGTGTTGATTTGGAAGCAGATGTAGGAGAAGTACTCCTGTGGACAGAGTCCGGGGATGTCACTGTATGCCTGTTTATAAGAGAGAGATGTAAAAGCACAGGAGACAGAAAAAAAAAACAGTGTCACATCCACGGGTGAATCCAGTTATTGTTGTCTAAGCGCTATTCAAATCAAGTTTATATTTGCACTTCACTTAAGCCCCGTAATTGTCTTTTAATACTTGCAAACATACTTGGTTTTTTTTTTAATCCAATTTTTCACTTCTTATGCAGATAACATGAACTTAGTGGGCATCCCATCATGGTGTTGAATAGCAGTTTTGTTTTATAAAGCATCCAGGCAGAAGGTTTTAACTGCTTTTATTTGGGGGAATTATCCAAGTGCAATAATAGAATCAGTGGTAAAACACAGTCTTGCAAAAAACAGCAGAACTGAAAGTTCAGCAAGGCCCTCCGCAGATAAAAATTATCAAGAAGTAAGTAATGTTTGTGTATTATATCTGTTTTATTCACTAAATAATAAAGCATTCAAAAAGACCGCCGGTTTTCCTTCGTAAACGGTTCTGTTGTGTTGTTAAATATGATAAAGATGATTTATTAACCGTTCAACTTTCTTTCTCAGCTGTTTGGTTCAGCTAAAGAGTAAGGGGCCAAAGATGGAGCCCTGGGGGGCCCCTCAGGTCAATTTAATCCGAAATTATTTTATAAGTGTGATTTTTTTTTTTACTGTTTTTTTTTTTTACTGATCAAACAATTTATCATTTTATGGTAAATTTAAATTGTCTTAGATATTAAATGAATAAATGCCCCAAAGAAATAAAATGTGCAATAAATAAAAAAATAAATAATATCAATCATTGTGATTACCCCAATTTCATTTTTAATCTGCCGACACCACTTTTAATCAGAAATGATGTTTGAAGCAGTAAAATTTGGCCTCTTACATCAGTCTTGCTGGCAGTGGCGGTTGGGTCCAGGTGCATGAACAGCGAGGAGAGTTCTTCTCTCAGTTTCTTGGAGCACTTCCCTTCCGACTGCAGCAGAAGAGCCTGGTAGTTCACCGGTATGCCGTACCTGGCGAGAGACGTCGTTACGAGTCTGTTAGGGTAAAGCGAACCAGGTGAAACATTAATGATCTCAACTAACCAGCAGCTGACCTGAGAGCCGACTCCACAAACACTCTCAGTGCTTTAATGTGGATCCAGGCGACAAACACCTCACCGAAATTCACCTTCAGCCAGCGCACGAAGATTCCCTGCGGAGGAAACATGCTCATTATACGAACACACAACCATTACAGTGAGTAGTGAGTGGTTTGGAAAAAATATTGGACCCCTCCCCCCTCCTGATTTCTTTAATTCTTTTCTTTTTTTTTTCTGCACATCTCAGAATAAACTGCGTCTGAATGTCACGGAAAAACAAAAGGCGACGTCAGTAAATACAGGTTTAAAAGGAAAATTGTGTTAAATAAGGCCAAAAGGTTATTCCGAGACTTATACACCCAAGGTGAGCAAAAGCAGTCACACCCCGAAATTTAATAGCTACAGTATCTGTGCCACATCAACTGTAATAAAATGCGTTTGATAGCCGGAGATCCGCCTCTGGACCTGAAGCAACCTCCTGAGCGAGTCTTCCTCTGGGGTCTTGGATGAATTTTGGAAGGTTCTACGAACTTTCAGTGCAGCAACAAACCTTCTCTATTTGTAGATAATGTGCCTCACTTAAAATCTACTGGGTTCCAGAGCCTTAGAATATCTTTTTGTAACCCTTTCCTGGCAGATGTATTTCAATAATCTTCTGGAATTTCTTTTGATTTTGGCATCATGTGTAACAGGTGAGCCCTAGGAGCCAACTCCATACTTCTGTCTAGAAATGCTGAAATGATAATTGTAGTAATCCGGTCTGGCTGTGTCCAGTTATTAATGCAGTTTAGTAGTTTTCTTGGAATTATTATCAAGACAGCAAATACTTTTTCCCACTGGCACGGTTGGAATTAGCTAACCTTTTTGGTTCAGCAAATATAATTATCACATAAGACTTTGTGTTATTTATAATCTCGTTTGAAGTTGTAATTTAGTATTAGATGCACTAAATTAAAAATAGAAGAAAGGAGTCCAAACACTTAATCACAGCCCTGAACGTCTTCATGTTTGACTCACGTATTGTTCCCTCTTGCGAACGTTGAGCTGCTTTTTCTCCTCGGCCTTCTTATCCTCCAGGTCGAAGCAGAACTCTCGCACTAAGAACCTGTGCGGATCATAACTATGGTGACTGACACAGACGACATATCCCAGATTGATGGGATGTTTTCTGGGAATTCATCCTCCTTACTTGCTCTCTTTGGAATGGGCTTTGAATTCGCACACAGCTCTTTTGAAAAGTGTAACGGAGAAAATGGCTCCCTCTTCGTCCTCGCACAGCTTCCTGAAGGTCACACAAAAGAACTGCAAGGGATTAGAGACTTAGAGAATTAGAGAAAAACAAAATGCCAGTGGATGCTGGATGATAATGATGTAGAATTCTTTGGCTGCGTTTTTATGCCGCACTCAAAACTTTGAACAAATGAATCATAATGCAAATTTGGTGCCTTTTTGTTTATTTTAGGATTTTTTTGACGGCATTATTTATTCCGTTTCCATGGTTGCAGCTAGGACTGAGGCTCATTCCGGTGGTTACAAAACTCAAACACCAGGAGTTTTTTCATAACCAGGGTAACTTTTAGCATGTGTCCCCTTGAAAAGAATGAATCTTTACATCAGGAATGTCAAACTCAATCCCAGAGGGGGTCGAAACCAAAAACCACATCGTCCACATCGAGGACCAAACACAACTCAAATTTTATTCATATTTTATTGAAACAATAATTAATTCCATTATTTTACAGCCCAGAGTGCATAATCACAGCTCACCTGCTGGACCGTGGAACGACAAGCCTCGAGAACGACTCGTAGGTCCTCTCCCACTGCAAGTAGCTTCCTCTGTGACCAAAACGTTCACACACTGAGATCAACATGCACAGACACTAACTGTTGTAAAATAAAAACAGAATTAGTTCGTATGTAAAGCGGTTCATACCTGCTCACATGCACCAGTAGAGTGGTGAGGTACTCTGAGACCACCAGGTCCTCCTTCCTCACTGTGTTGTTCAGGTAGCGGGTTTGCAAAGTCCCGCTGTCCCCAAGAATGAAAAATATGGTCTACTTGACTGAATCTGTTTGATACTGTATATGACCCAGTGGCTGCATGTTTGTGCTAAATAATAAGGGGTCAATGATAGAGCCCTGGGGGATACCACATGTGAAAGGGGCCCCCAGAGGAGCACTAGCCATGGCTAAGACCTGATCATTAATTAGGATTTTTCTTGGCATATGTGAAGACATACTAAACACAATTATTCACCTTGATACAACTAAATAAATATTGACTATTTTTCACTAAATATAATCATGAAATAATTGTATCGCTTTTGTCTGACTGTCTGACCACTTACTGTGTTTTCAGATGAGTGCTCTGCAAGCTTGTTTTCACACTGTTGTAAGCCACAGCTCTGGCTTTTAATTCACTCTCCACCTGGACAACCTCCTGACACACACACACACACACACACACACACACAGCAGATGAACAGCAGAGGTCTCGCATTAACATATATCAAATCTGAATAATAGTAACTCTGGCTCAGTTGTCAAAAACTCTTGGAATCTGGGTTATTTATTTCAATTTTTATTTTTATTTGAGACGACTGACCATTAAAGGTGCGTTCCACTGATTTTAACATTAAAGTTAGATTTTAATATAAAGCTTATCGGGCTTGAATAGTAAGTCTGTTCCAAATATCTGCTCCCTTTCATGAACTCTTTGCAAAGCCCCACCCACTTCTTCAGAGGTCTCATCACATGTGGAAGATCTGGTTCAACTCGTCTTCTTATCACTAATATGTTCACCACAAATATGACACAAAAATAATTTCACCGAAACATCGCACTCTGCAGAGTCTTTGTGTTAACATGGTGACTCAAAAAACGATTTCATGGATCATTTTCAAATTGTTCACCTCCACAGAATTTAGCATGAGGAAGAACTGGATTGATGTTGAAAAAAAGTCCCACTAGGGGGAACTTTCTCTCCAAAAGTTTTGAGGCCATAATTTCTCAACCATTGGTCCAAATTATTCCAAATTTTGTGCAATTTTGTTTTCTTATTTAAAAAAAAAAGTTTTCTCTAGTATTTCATATTATTCTCATTAAGTACAGTTTTTTTTATAACAAAAAATAAGGGTTACATAACAACACCTAATAACCTTACATGTGAACCTAATAACATAGGTTCACATGTAATTTAAGGAGTTCAACAAGTGGGATACGTACAACGCCGGGGATTGGGGACTTCTATCGGAGATATTCCCTTGCTGTGAGGAACCACATCGAAGGCCAAGACATGCTTTAATTTTAATTTAACTCTTTTTCACTATCCTGCCAAAGTGTAATTACATGCTTGTCATTATGACTGTATAATTACGTCACTTATAAGGATCCTTACTGACGTGAATTTGTACTAGTGTTAATTTTTGCTGAGGTATGTGACGACATTGGCATAATTTTACATTAAATGAGAATGAATAACCTAAAAGAAACTGGATCACGTTGACTAAATATGACAAAAACCAAATAAGGACATATGCACTGAGGACGTAAACACAAAATAACTTGTACTAGATTACAAAATAGCTGAGAAAATCAACACTAGTTCATACCTTTTTGAGGATGTCTGCCAGGGTGGTGAGAGGCATAGCTGTGGGATACTTGGCTTTGTCCCACTGAAACCGGGTCACGTAGCTCATGAGATCCACTGAGAAGCAAAGAAAGAAGCAAAGAAGTGATAAATTAATGTAAAAAAAAACCAAATGGCATAATTGAAAGCACTCAAAGCAAACACCACTACACAGCTTTAAAAAAAACAAACAAATTTGGTTAAAATGGATCTAGGATCTAAACTTTTTATGGCTTGAGATTACCGGAACCTTTTTGATGACCACCTTTACGAATAAATTAAAAAACGCCATGAGATGACACACACAAAAAAAACAAACCCATATGTGTTATTCCACCGTCTCCTGTGAGATTCTGCTTTCCCCAGTGGTACATTTGGGTTTGGAATTTCTTCTTAAAAGATCGTGCGATGGATGTGGCTAGCATTCAAAAATGTATTCCCTTCTTTTAATATTGTGACACCTCCAATTATTTGTGATTATTTTAAAACTGGTTCAATTTCGTGCCAGAGCCCTTGAGGGAACATTAGCTTCAAAATAGTCGCACAACATGTTTGTCCCTGTCTGAGGACGTTATTATTATGGATCTGGTGGTAATGAAATCAAATGTTTTAAGTTTTGTGCACATCAGCACATAAATACCTATGAAAATGAACCAATCATTCGGTAGTACCACTCCCTTTGCAGCTTACTGGGGGGCTCTCTAAGGCCCTCTAAGGCTTACAGGTTCATCCGGAGAGCCCAGAATAACCAATAAATAAATAAATGAATGAGAAATAATTAATAATAATGAAAACTGTCAAATATTTCAATAAATAAATGAATTCACACCTGACGGTCTTCCTGGATTTCTGTTGGTACTGCTCGACTTATCCACGTCAGTAACCGCTCAAAAACGTGTTATGCACAAAATGACTGCAGGTTGTGGACAGAAGGATCTGTGTGTCTAATGGATACAGATTAAATAGAACAGCCATAATGGAATATTATATACCAGGATAGCCGTAATTCGGAACGACTCGGCGAAAAAGTAAAAAAAAACCTCTTCGTCTTCACGTCCACATTCAACTAATAATAGTAGACCGACACCTCTGCTTTTTAATTACTGCTTTTGTTGTATTGATATATTGACGACAACGTTAAGGTCACATGTAAGAACGTGGGTGCTGACGGATGTGATATTTATCGTTGTACAAAGAGAATAATAATAATAATACTTGGAGAGGGAGAAGTCAGGAGCATTAGACCTCACTTTCAATGTGTCTTTGTGATGCCCTCAACCCCCTCAGCGTATATGGGCGTGTATTTGAGAATCTGACTCACCTCCATTGGCCAGAGCGTTTTCCAGTATTTTGTCACCAGACTCCTCCATCACCTCCCGCATACAGTGACACGTGTTTTTAATCACACTGACCAGACAACAGGAAAAAATGTCATTACCACACAGAGGTGCCTCGACTTTGCATGCTGTTGTATTTTACACATATCAGCCATAACATTATAACCACTGACAGGCGAAAACAGAAAGGTAATGACTATCTCATTACAGTGGCACCTGTCAGTGGGTGGGATGTATTAGGCAGCGGATGAACATTTTGCACTCAGAGTTGATTTGGTGGAAGTAGGAAAATAGGGCAAGCATGAGAAACTAAGACTTTGAGGGTCAAATTGTGATGACTACATGACTGTGTCGGAGTTTCTCCAGAACTGCAGAACTTTCCCGATGTGTTTGGTTCACAGGGGTCGGTATGTTAAAAAGCCTTACCTGAATTACATACCCAAAATCAACTTAATATAACTGCATAACTATCAGGTGTATTTGCATAACCTTGGTGTATGGATAGGTAAGACTTAAAATCATTTGCATTCAGTGTCTGTAACATCATGCCTGATAATATGTGTGTGTAATATGTGATAAAACGCTATAAATACAAATATTTCTATCCTTTTTTTTTTTTTTTTGTAGATAAAAAAAGGCTAGAACATCATTACATATCACCAACAATGTGCCAAAAATGGGATTTTGACCCAAGAGAGAGAATTAAATTACAAATTGTTTCATTTTTAGGGAGCCATTTGACTGTAACATAAATACATGTTTAAATTAAAATAGTTAGAACTAGTTAGAAACCCTCTTATGGGCCTGTTGAGCAAAAAAATCTAAAGAAGGACAACTAGTGAACTGGTTATAAGATCATGGGTGCCCAAAGTTTAGTGATATGCATCACTGAGATATTCTGGCACCACATAATATTAGGCAGGTGGTCTTAATGTTATGGCTGATGTTAGTGTACATATCATTTACTTAGGTTTGGTGTTCAATGACTTATTGGCTCTTTTGTCTTCTTTGAATAGTTTTTGTTATTGACAGTGATGTGGAAAACTGTATGAATGTGAAACAAGAGAGTTCTTTGTGCAAACAATGACTCTGGCTAATCCTGAAACAAGTCTGGTTTATTCTACTAAAGTCACATTTGGATATTGTAATGAGGCTGCTACCATGTGAGCTCCACTACAAGGAGGGAAAACAAACCGTCTGCCGCCCCAGGCTATCAGTTAACGACGGTGCAGACTGTACAAGCTCAGAGTAAAAGACAAAGCCACATACATAAAAATGAATTTGAGATTATAAGGTTTGTGTCAACAGATCATGGGAAACATATTGACTTTGGTTCACCAACGTTGAACCTTTTCACCTTTCAGTCTGCGTGTCCAGCTTAGAGAGATCATCTGCCAGGCTGAGCAGACTGTCCAATATTCCCACCTGAAGTCACACAACAGACAGTTGGGGTTATAATGACATTATAATGAGCCAGAGTCGCTGAAATGCAACAGTCCTCATGTATAACGACTTGTCACTTTGCCGGTTTTTTAACATTTCGCCTGGAAGTGTTTACGTCACATTAAATAACGTGTTATGGAAAGTTTGAACTCTTCATAAAACTGCTGTTGGAATGCCACCCCTGGTATTAGACATGAACATCGATCATGCTGAGGGAAATGGGTCGGATGGAAATTTTGCCTGAAACCGTAAAGAGCAACCTAAGCCTTTATCCCTCCACTGGAGAAGGACACCAAACACCGTCACCATCCTGAACCTCACTCTACTGTACGAGCAGAGGATAACAATAAACAAATAAAATGTTCTTGTTCTTCTCCTGTCTTCAGAGATAACGATATAAAACTCTCCTAAAATGTGTTCACATGTCTAAATGTACTGTGTCACTTCCTTGGCTCCCTTCGTCCTTTCTCCGGAGAAGATGGAAAGAAAAAAGGAAAAAAAAAACTCACCTTTAGATCTGGGATGGAGAACATGAAGCAGGAGCCCAGGTTGGTTTTGGTTATTGTGTGCTTGAGTTTGCCTACACTGGTAATACTGGTCTTGTCCAGAGGGACAGCAATCAACCACATGTCTGCCATGACTTTCATTCACATGGAGAGCTCCAGGCAAAATCTTACCCACAAAAGAAAAGAAAAAAACAGGATTTGAAACTTCATAGACTGAAGAATAAACATAAATTAACAGTATTATCGAAAACTTAATATCACTTATCATAATTCTAGCTTTGCTAGCTTTGCTTTCACTAAATATTTAAACATGTCTCTATGAAAGAAAGTATGTATATAAAAAGTCGATGGAAACTTCCTCAGTTCAGCAGAAATAAAAGTTTGACGCACGTTTTTAATGTTATGGGCTTTTTTGGAAAAAAGATAACAGTGCGCTTAATGGGCGATGCAGACAGTACCATGACGTTCCATTGTTCTAGCTACTTAAAGTCAAATATATAAAAGTGAGAAATGTAGTTTTAGAGCAGGGATCTTACCGTCAAGGTATCTTCATGCTGTGTGATCCAGCTGCAGCGTCCAAGGTGACTCACAGCCCACTGTTTGTACCTGGGCGGCTGCTGCTTCACTGCAGGCGCCTATTTGAGTAAGTACACTGGAAATGTTTTCCACTCAATATGTCAAAATGAGTCATTGTGTCACTAAATTGTTGTTTTGTGGTTTTTGAAGTGTATGTGTGTGGGAGTAGTTTCCTGTGGCCTAATCCAAATAAGATAGTGATATTTTTATGTTTATATTAGGGTTTCTTTCTTCAATTTGTATGGCAGTTGTGGCTTTTGAGGAATGTCTTACAAAAACTTTCTGAAATTTGTTCCGGAGAAATGTATTTAAATCGTGTTTGAATTGAATTGAATTTAAAACAACAGACACATCCTAGTGTAACTCAAACTATCCGTTTGCCTAGTTTCAAAACAAAAGGATTTTTTTTTATTTCAGCCCGAACATTCCTGTGTCCCATCCGTGTTACATGTGCCAGAGGTGGTTGGATGGCTGGATGGAAGGATGGAGGGATGTATGTATGTATGTATGTATGTATGGATGGATGGAGGTATGGAGGTATGTATGTATGTATGTATGTATGGATGGATGGATGTATGGATGGCTGGATGGAAGGATGGAGGGATGTATGTATGGATGGATGGATGGAGGTATGTATGGATGGAGGTATGTATGTATGTATGTATGTATGTATGTATGTATGGATGGATGGATGGATGGAGGTATGTATGGATGGAGGTATGTATGAATGTATGTATGTATGTATGTATGTATGTATGTATGGATGGATGGATGGATGGATGGATGGATGGATGGATGGATTTATGGATTTATGAATGGCTGATAACTGTCCAAACTACTATCCATCCATCACCACATTCATTCTTATAACAATAGTGTAAAAAGTATTCAGATCCTTTACTTGAGTAAAAATACTTATTCCAAACCGTGAAAATACTCAACTACAAGCAAAGGACCAAGATTCAAGACCTTACTTATAAGCAAAAAAAAGTTTTATCTGCAAAATGCACTCCGAGTATCAAAGTAAAAGTATTCATTGTGCAGTTGAATGGTCCCTGTTTGTGTTTTACTATGATATTTGGATTGATATTACTACTGCAATAATGTGTAGGTATATTTTAGTTTTCTATTTGTTACTTAAATTACTTAATCCAGACCATCAAAGCATGTTTATAAAATGAATATCTGGTCTATCTTTTTTATTTTTGTTTATAACATTTTATTATAGTTTTTATTCATGCAGATTGACCACCTGCAATAATTCTTCTTCTGTGTGCAGTTTCTCCGTCAATTTATGTACACAGTGCTCATTTTTATTTATATTATTATTATTGCCTTTTTCCTTTTTGGTTGTTTCTTTACTATGTTTTGTGGTGCTAGATGCAACGTTGTGTAACTGCCTGGTGGATAGTCTAAATGAAAATTAACTAAATCTTGAATCTTGGTGAGAGGCATGTAAATAATAAACTTTTCTTATTATCAGCCCTTTTCCAGCTTTGTGACATTCCACCCAATCCAGGATAGATTTTTTTTTTTACCCATACATAGACAGTTTTCCCTTTAACATTTAACATGTTTGAAGATATTTTGATGAAAAATGTCATTTGAAAAGTAACTAGTAACCACAAGTAAAGGAGGGTACAAGAAAGTACAGTATTTCCTTCTTTAATGTAGTCAAGAAAATTAATAAAGTAGCAAAAATCGAAAAAAAACTACAATTACATTATATTTTATTTCATTTCATTTTATTTTATTTTATTTTATTTTATTATATTATATTCAACTTTTTCAATTATATTCAAGTTTTTTTTAGCACTTTGAGATTTGATCCAAATGTAAAGTGCATTATAAATTAAATGTATTATTATTATTATTATTAACTTTTGGTTGTTGTTCGACAAACAGGAAGGGGAACTGGGAACTGAGTTTAGTCCGTGTGGTTTCCAACCGGACCTATTTCGGGAAACTCATCTACACTTCCTGTTTTTACTCTACCAACGTGGGTTCAGCTCACCGGTGCGTTGTAACATTGTTATGTGTGACAGAAGTCCCGTTCTCGCCTTACAATGCAGATATCAAGTGTAAACGACGTGAAAATTTATAATTTAAGTCACGGAAAGTCTCTTCCAGAGGTAAGAAGCACATTTCTCTCCAAAAGCATCTAGATAAACTATAGCTAATGTAGCTAGCTAACACAGCTAGCTGAGAATCTCCTATTACCAGGAGCCTGAATGTAACATTTTTTATCAATAAAGAACAACACCTTTTATGAGGCGTTGCAGTTCAACATTCATATACCATGAAAGTGGATTCTAGTTCAAATAATTCGAATAATTACAAACTAATACACATTTTATAAAAGTTTGGATGGGAGTTATATGAATCAAAGGGATATCATGGTAAAGTATTGCTGTAACTAAACGCTGCTTCCCCACCTACGCCTGTCAATGCAGTGGCTGTCAGATCGGAAGAAGAGACAGCTGCAAAAGAAAGATGTTGGTGAGTGGATGTCCACAATCCCAGCAACACACATTGGATACTTGTATTGGAAATGTATGTCATCGTTTAGACTTTTCTTTACAATGTTTTTATCACCAGACCTCCAGCGCAGGATCGAGCTCATCCAGGACTTTGAGATGCCAACAGTGGCCACGTCCATTAAAGTGTCTAGGGATGGTCAGTTCATTCTGGCAACAGGTAAGACCAGTTGTGTACAGTGTTTCCTCCCCTCTAAATTGAGAGGACCTTCACCTCTCATTCAAGGTAGACGTGTAAGGCCATGTTAACTTTAGTCTCCTGACTTCCCAAAAGAGTTTGTTTTTTTAATCTTGTTCACACGTTTTTATACTGCCTACGTGAGAAAGCATTGAGAATTAGATTGTATGGCATTACAAGGTGTAAATAAAAGTCTATAAGCTTGTATTTTTCTATTATGTGGTGGCATTCATCAAGAGACACATATGGATTATCTTGGACAAGATCTTGGGCGTAAAAGTTATTTTTGGGGGGGAACAAGCTGATTTTCTGCAATCTAATTAGAACTTCTTGTTCACGTAGACAAGATAAAAGTTTGCCTGTAAGGTTTTGCTAATAGGACGTCAGAGGGTCTTTAGTGTTTTCTCTTCAAACATTATTTTAAGAAGATTCTGATTGTTAGTAGTTTGTAGAATTATGTATATTATTCTAGGCTCATGAATGGAGGGTATGTCCATACTGATACATTTGTTTATATGTTATTTTGGGGGAGATGAGCATTTTATTTTCCATTTATTAAGGCACGTACAAACCCAGGATTCGCTGCTATGACACCTACCAGTTATCACTGAAGTTTGAGCGCTGCCTGGATTCGGATAGTAAGTCACAAGACGCACCCATTTGTTCTATGACACCCATGTCATGTACGATTGAATGTGATGAATTTATTCTCTCTCTCTCTCTCTCTTTCTCTCTCTCTCTCTCTCTCTCTCTCTCTCTCTCCAAGTTGTGGCTTTTGACATCCTGTCTGAGGACTACTCTAAGGTATGAAATCTGGGCCCCCTCGCTCTAACACACTAATGGATGCCATTGTTTTGTTTTTGGGACATTATATTATTGTCGTGACACAATTGAAAAGATCTGTGTAGTTGGTAGTTGTGTTTTGGTCAATCTAAGCATATAATGGTAGCAACACGTGTTTCAGAATTATCCTTGTGCTCTCAGGGATCCACAGCTTTTGTGAGTAGAAGGTTGCGAAACAATCTGTTTTATGCTCTCATAAGCTCTTACTATTCAAAAAAACTCTCTAAACAGCCAATATTCTCAATATTACAGTACATTTATTTCAACTAATTTACACTCACTAGTACGTTTTACTACTAAAGTACCTAGGTTTACCCAGTTTTCTTCTAGACAAAACTCACACATAAATTATATTTATAGGACTATTGAGGTAACAGTCACAAATACACAATACTCACATCAAAGGACTGGCTGGTCTTTTTGTTTAATTAAAGAGTTTTGGTTCATTCATTACTTTCATAATGCTAGTACAATTAAAAATCTAATTAAAAAAAAATTAAAAATGTCAAATTAAAAACCCTGTTATTCTAAATTTTTCAACATTTTGACGCTTTTCTCCTTCTTTGATTCTCTGTGTTTCTGTGCAGTTGGTGTTTCTGCACTGTGACCGCTATGTAGAATTCCACTCCCAGCACGGACAGTACTACAAGACACGCATTCCAAAGTTTGGCAGGGACTTTTCATACCACTACCCCTCCTGTGATCTCTATTTTGTGGGCACAAGGTGAGATTAGGATTTAATGATAGCTGGGGAGGCATTTTCTGGATTCTCAAAGAAAAAAGTGTATTTCCCCTGGAAATGTAGTGTTTTATGTGACTCTGAAGGGTCTTGAGCAGATCTTCTTTGAAAAGATGATTTTTAATGGACACTGATGACTCACGGATTTTTGGTTGGAAGCTGGGATGATCTTCAGGTGACTCATTTTTTGTTTTCGTGTTCAGTTCAGAGGTTTTCAGACTGAATCTGGAACAAGGACGTTTCCTCAACTCATTTCAGACCGATGCTGTGTAAGTATAGCATTATGTTTTCCCAAACTGTGTTATTTTATAGGTGTATGATTTAAAATATGAAGTGGTTTTAATGTTACATTCTGACCGGGTGAGAACCGAACGCCTTTAGTGGAGTTTGACTTGAACTAGTGAGCTCTCTGCCATCATTGATCTCAGCTGATGTTTATTATGCTTCTCTTTCTTGACCCCATCGATAGAGAGAACAATGTGTGCGACATCAATCCCGTCCATCATTTATTTGCCACTGGAACCTCTGAGGTAAGTACCAGAGTTGTATGTGTGAAGTAAGCAAACCAGCTTTTAGCAGTGAAGCCAAACAGGAAAATTCAGTCAGTATCTACTCCTCCCTAAGCCATTGGAAAAGTTGAAAACGTTTCTTAATCCAAAAACGTATCTGGTGCTTCAGAGCTAAAAAGTTCATAGAATTCTCCGTAGCATGACATAAAATGAATCCTTGTCTCCAGGAGTCATTAAATCTTAAATAGTCTTTAAATTGATTTCTTATTCGTTGAATAAGAAACTTTTAACTTAAATTGATGTTGATTTTACCAGTTTTAAAAAAGTCTTACTCATCAACTTTCTCAATTATTTATTTAAATAGAAGATTGACTTAATTCATTTTAATTTTCCAAAATGCTACATCTTTCTCGTATATATTGATTGGTTGAAGCATCCAGCACCAGTGAGTGATTTCTGGGTGTCAGAAGTCGTAGGGAGTCCAGCTTTAACCTCTACCCACATCAGGAACTGCCTTCCTGAGAAAATGTCCTTTTCAGCTTTTCATCTCAGCAGTTAGTTTCAACCTTTTTTTGTCTCACTTTTTGACATTTTCTCTGTTCAACAAACAGGGAAGGGTGGAATGCTGGGACCCTCGTGTCCGGAATAGAGTGGGCACGCTGGACTGTGCGCTGAGCAGCTTAACTGAAGGAACAGAGTAAGTACTGAGCTGAGACAGTCATGCCACATGGCTCCTTTTTCCACTGCCCTAAAAGCTCTGTAGAAAAAAGTGGATCATTTCAGTTTTCGAGTGATACAAACTATACACGATCTGCCATGAAGTTGTAACCACCTGCCTAATATTGTGCAGGTTTTGACACTAAAACAGCTCTTGGATGCACAGTGTGTTTCGAGTACTTTTTATCAGGACCGCATTAACTTTGTCAGCATTTATGTCATATAGTAGCCCTTACATGAGATTAGTCTACACAGACTAGGCTTCACTCCCCAAAATAATCAATGAGCCTTTGACACACCTGACTCTGTCACCGCTTTACCATTTGTTCTTCCTTAGACCACTTGGTAGGTACTAAACCTGCAGACTTGGATCACCCCACGAGATCTGCAGTTTTAGAGTAGATGTAATCCGGTTGTCTAGCCATCACAATTTGGGGCCCTTGTCAAAGTCTTTCAGATCATCATGCTTTCTTATTTTCCTGCTTCCAACAAATCAACATTAAGGACAAAAGGTTCACCTGCAGCTGAAGGTAGCTCATCCATTGACAGGTGCCATTATAATTCTCAAGGTTATTCTCTTTCTTAACCTGCCAGTGGTTATAATGTTATGGCTTATTCATAAACCATTGTCAGTGTGAACATGTTTTCTCAAAGACCAGATCAATCTTTGTCTCTGATCCACATCTGATCAGAAGACCAGATCAATCTTTGTCTCTGACCCCTCAAACATCTGCAGTAGTACTACTAAAGTCCAGAAGAGGGAGCTACTCATCTTACTCAAGCTTCATCGTCTGCTCTCAAGCAGCACTTCTATTTATTGTAACACTTTAGTTGTTCATATCTGTCGTCAATGTTTCAGTTCATTCCTAAATATTGTTTCTCTTTACAATAGTAGACACATTTAAAATGATGATCTTGCGGCGAAGGTTTTCATGACATGTCCTCTATTGTGTTATAATTATTTTTGTTTTTCTCGTTGCCTTTCATCACTCCAATAATTGTCGATTGATTTGGTTGATATAAGGTTAAGGTTAAGGTTTGTGTTCTTGTTGATAGTGTTCAGGGTCTGCCCTCAGTCAGCGCGCTGAAGTTCAATGGCTCCCTCACCATGGCAGTAGGCACCAACACAGGACAGGTGAGGAGTATTTATTCATGATGGCTGGACAGCAGGACTTTTGGTGTGTCTCTAACACTAGCCAAGAGCTCCGCTCTCCACATCAGCTCTGTTTGTTGTTGTTGAAAATGCTAAGCCGCCGTATGTTATGAACTTTTGTCTCATATTCATGAAACTAGATTCAACACAAAGCTCATGTCAACAGTTTTCTTCTAAAAAGAGCTCAGCTTTGATTTGAAATATCGGATTCATCTTCTAATCTAATCATTTTGCTCATGGTTTTAGTGGAGGAGTCAAAGACAGGATATGGATATTAATATACTGTCACACTCTTAACTGATCCTTTACAGTTCAAAGTTTGAATCTAGGATGTCGGCTGCTTGCAGAATTGTGTAGAATTCAAAGTTCTAGTGGATTTATCTGCCCTTTATGGTGTCTTAAAGGTGCTGCTCTATGACCTGCGCTCAAACCAGCCACTTCTGGTTAAAGACCATTTCTACAACCTGCCCATCAAGTCACTCAACTTCCAGGATCAACTGGATCTTGTTGTTTCTGCCGACTCAAAGATTATAAAGATCTGGAACAAAGACTCCGTAAGTCTCAGTAATCATTACAGGGACCTGCAGTGCTGTGAAAAAGTATTGACCCCCTCCTGGTGTCTTCTATATTCTTGTGTAATAGCTTTGGGTCTTCAAGCTAAATTTAACATAAAACAAAGATAACAAAAACAAATTTAAATTGAAAGTAGCACATCGGGCCAAAATCCAAAGGAATTCCAGAAGAGATGAGGAAGAAGGTGTTTGAAATACATCAGTGTGGGAAGGGTTACAGAGCTGTTATTAAGGTTCTGGAGATCCACAGATCCACAGTGAGACATATTGTCAACAAATGGAGATTTGTTGGAACAATAGATAACCCTGCTAGACCATTCCAAAATTCATCCAAAAGAATGTCAAAGTCTCCAGCAGGAAGTTACAAAGAGATCCAAAGTAGATCTATAGGAAGCTGAAGGCCTCTCTCACCTCTGAGAAGGTCAGAGTTCATGGTTCCACTTTTCCAAAGACAGTGGGCAAAATGGCTTGTCTGAGTTTTGCCATGAAACAACTTGTTGACCCCTCAGAGCTTTTGGGAGTTTATTCTATAGACTGATGGGCCAAATGTTGAACTGCTTGGAAGACGAGGATCCCCTTACATCTGATGTAAACCAAACACCAGCATTCCATCAAAAGAACATTATACCCTTGATCAAGTGCGGTCTTCAGGGTTAGGGCAACATGCCATCATTGAGGGAAACAGAGATTCTGCTCTCCACCAGAAAATTGAGGACAATGTCAAGCCATCAGTTAGTGAGTGACTGAAAAGAACAGTTCATTCTCAGCAACCCTCTAATGTGGCTGCACTAAAGCAGTTCTCCGTAAAAAGGGTTCCAGAAGAAGAATTCCATCACAGCGATGTCAGAGACTGATCTCCTGTTGTTGGAAGGGTTTGCTTGAAATTGTTGCTGCTAAAGGTGAAACCGCTAACTGTTGAGTCCAGGGAGCGAATAAAAAAATGACAAAGTTATCATTTTAACTTGAGGTTTGTATTCACTCGGGTGTAGAAGATACACATGAAAACAAGAGGAAATCGGGAGGAGGTCCAATATTGTTTCACACCAGGATGATACATTCAGGGAAAATGAAAACAAATAGAAATTGAGTAATGTTTGCTTTTGAATAACACAGAAGTGTATTATCCAATCTGCCGAGTCACTCAGAACTGCTCTTTGGCTTTTATGTCTTTATTCACCTAATAGGGCAAGGTGTTCTCGTCCATTCAGCCTCAGGCCAACATCAATGACGTCTGCATCTACCCTAACTCAGGTGAGAACCGCTTCCTCCACAATATCATGAGATCAGAAAACCTTCATTCAGCTGCAGGCTCGTTTAGGGAAACTCAGATGAATGATGAATAATGAATAAATTCTCCAGTTTGATATGATGCAGGAAAAACTAAATTATTTTTTAAAAAGCCACATAAATTGTACATTCAAAATCAAGAGGAAATTAATTATCATACCTTTTGAGCATTTTGTACATACAATGTTAAATTTGCATTCATAAAAAGCAGAAAATCTCAGTCAAAAATTAAAAAGATAGTGTCTTTAAAATCATTTAAAAAGTTTTCACAACCTCGAGTATTCATGCTCGTTTCTCCTCTGTGTGGCATCATACTGTCAATTTCATACTATTTGGGTTTGCAGTTGTCCCTGGACTGATGTTTCTTGCCGGTAACTTTGCTCATAGAACAAAACTGAAGGTCAACTTTCAGATTGAAAACGTGATTCAAACCAAGATTCGGTTCTAAACGAAATCTGATTTGATTGAAAGTAAAATATTTTAAAATTATTTTAATGTTTTCATTTTAGACTTCATGGAGAGAGTGGCATTCGAACCACCGACCTGCCGATAAGTGAACAGACACTATTGCCTCCTGAGCCACAGTTCCCTAACCTCCAACCCTCCAACCCAATAATTTATTTAAAATAGTTGCATAGTTTTTGAATATGACATTGTCTACAAGTTGAGCCCCCCCCAACCTTAAAGGCCTGACTGTGTTCAACATTGTTTCATTGATAAATATAACATGAAGCTCATGGAGAGGCTGAGAAACATGAAAAGAGCAGCTGAGTGCTGAAAATAGTCATGTGCATCACGTCAGACTGCACACAAACTGCACTCATCCACTTCCCGACAGAGATAAACGTTAGTCTGTTGTCCTCAGAGAAGGTCAGGGAACTGGAAAATGAGTTTCTGTTTCTCTGTGATTTCAGTTGGCACGTAACTGACCGTTTTCCATTGTTTCAGTCACTAAAGCCGTTTTTAGTTTTTTGTTCAACCTTCACCAAGTGATCAAAGTTCTGACTGGCACATTGTATTTTTGTCTGCACAGAGGGATGATGTTCCCAAAGATGGGTGAACATGGTTGACGTGTTTCCTTCCATTATGCTACTGGGTATTCATCCTTGAGGTCAAATTCTTGTTGGTTTTTTCGCATATCCACCGTAATCCGTTGGGGGATGGAGATCAGTGATGTCTGTCTTCTCTCTGCCATTTTCTCTTCTCTTCACTGTTGCACCGTCTGACAGGCAGTTCCGGAGCGCGTGGATCAAAGATCTAAATACATTCAAATCTAAAATTGTCTGCTAGTACAGCAAACCCCACGCTGACTAAGTTCGGCGTGGGGTTTAGATGAAACATTGTTCTCGCAGAGAAACATGCAAAGATGAGTGACCATGTTTGACGCATTATCCTTTTTCAGCGAACACAGCCCACGTCATGCAAACCAGGTATTCATCCTTTAGGCCAAGTTCTTGTTGGTTTTTTAAAAGTATTCCTGCACTTAGGAATTAACCATCTTCCCTTTGGGATGGAGATAAGTGATACCTGCCTCACTATCTCCTCCCTGCCATTTTGTTTGCAGGCTGTTTAGCGAAAGAGTGGTGCATCTGTGTTTTCCCCCTTCTGTTTTTAAAAAAAATAAATCAGTCATGAAGTAATGCATAATGCCCACATTTAAAAAAATGATTTCATTCTAAAAGCTGTTATACAACAGTGAGATAAAGAAAGTATTACATAACCAGCAGTATTCAGCTCACAGAAACTTAGAACTAAACCGAAGGTCAAGATATGAGGTTTTATATCTTTATATTTAGTTAATCGTAGATTGAATTTAGCAGTCCTTTCTTCTTTGATCTTTAGCACTCATTATCCTCTAGTATAACCGTTACTAGATCACATGCTACTTCCTTTTGGTTCTTGACATTTGCAATTTATTTTAAGCTTATCAGCTAACATGTGATCGTTTTAGTCAAGTGGCCTTTATCACAGCATGTCCGAAAAATTAACAACAGATAAGGATATGTGACAAATGCTAGTTCCTGTTATTGTAGAGTAACAAATATCCCAGGTAAGGCGCATTAGATCGAAAGATCTCACATTAATAAACAGCTTTTTTATTCATGTTATATTTTTTATTTTTATGTATTTATGTTATTGCTGTACTTTTGAATTTCAAACATTTCAAATAAGTAACTGTTATGCTCAAAATTCCTGAAGTTTCAATTCAACTTCTAACCATGGCGCTGGAGAAACATATCATATAATAAACATATTTATACATATTACATATGTAGATTTAGATAATTATTTGGCTAACTATGTTAATTGGAGGCTGACGGCAGTGTTATTATTTTCAAAGCTGGTCATAAACAGGAAGTGTTTAGCCAGCTAAACACAAGTGCAGCGACAACATTTATCAGTCATTACATGATGACCCACTTTTTAATATGGTATATATAGTGTATATATATATATATATATATATACTTTTGGCATATGAAAATTCAAATCTTAACCAGTCTGTGTCATTGTTTCCCATTCTGATCATGTTGTATTAAATTCTAGTAAGGCCTTGACGTATATAAGACCTCCTCACTTCCGTGTTTACGCCACAGATGGGCGTTGTTAATATCTGCCTTCTTCACATTGTTTCGCCTGATTTCTGTGTCTCATCGACAGGTATGCTCTTCACGGCCAACGAAGACCCCAAGATGAACACATTCTACATTCCAGTAAGTTCAGGACCACGATTAATGACTTGATACATGGGTGTGATCAGTCCATCACATCAGGTACTTGCTGACCGTAACCACACATCACAAATGACTACAGGTGCGGTTAAAGTAGTTTTAAACAACATCTGACGCTACAATCCTAAAAAGGGTGTCAAGTACAGACGCTGTCAACCAACCAATCAATCAATCTGTATTTATATAGCACCAATTCCCAACAACAGTTCACTGTCTCAAGGTGCCCTCCAGAAAGAGCAGAACTCTTTTATATAATTACTATCCTATATGTTTGTCTAAGATGGAAGCCCACTAGGATTGAAACAGCGCACGGCTCTCTCCTCTGCTCTACGTAGATTACTTCTATAGTTTGTTACCAACTAAAACTTGGAGAACTCGACTCTTACTGGCCAGTAGCGAGTTATCCCTCGGCTCTTTCCCACGCAGGTGCTTCATCAAGTATCCTCACTCAGCTGGAGCGGAATAATCGAAAGGCTGAATGAAAATTTCCGTATCGGCTCATCAACTTAACGTCAGTTCGCTGACTGTCAGTGTTTGTTGGCACCTTTTCTAAGTTACTGAACATACACATACATTATATGGCTGCTGGTGCCGGTTAAACACTGTTTTGGTCCTTTCTTTTCCTTGAAGGTCTGAGAGATTTTATATTTTCAAGGTAAAAGACGTTGTACGTGCTCCTCCATCTACAGCCCCCAAAGTACGCTTGACGCCAGTGCCGTGCAAGTGTTGCCGGCTCTGCCATGGCAACACTTTTGGCAAAAACACAAATAGCAGAATCTCCTTAATAGCTAAATGCTTCACTAGTATCTCCTCCTGGAATGCATCTACATTTCATGGTATTTCTACGTGGTAATATTATTAAAAATATTAATTTGCAAGTTAGTCAGTGTGTGGAAATCCTTTTTGCTGTAAGCAATCAAAAATCTACAGCCCACTGAACTTAGAGCTTCTTGCGTTCCATTGTGTACTTACGCGCTGTGTATTTAAATAAGATAAGATATACTAAATTGTTGACAGAGGGAAATTTGATGTTGACTCCGTCCAAATACAATTTCAGAAAGTACAAGATATCCAAATCCAGTATTCGTCCACCTCTCTATGAAGCTGGAGTGATGAACAAAGTTTTATTTGAATGTATGATGGAAGATGAACAATGACTAAATAGTAATTGGTGTGTATTTTATGTAACACACAAATTTCACTACTGAACTTACAGTAAAAAAAAAAAACAATGCTGTGATGCCAGCAATGAGTTTAACCCCAAGGCAGTTGTCAAAGCATCAATTGGGGTGATTGTGAGCCCCTACTCTAAAGACCCAACATTACGGGCCCATTTAAACAATATAAAGAATTCTCCTACTCTTTTGGTGAAAAACATTCATCTGAAGCTCAATATGAAACAGGCCTCAAAGGAACGTGCAGTTATGGTCACTAATATAATAAGAATTGAATTTCAAAGGTGCACTCCCTTTAAGCTGATATGAGGTGGGTTGATGAATGTGTGATTAGCCACGTGAACAAGGTCATTAATAGCATGAGAATAGTGCATGCCTCATTGTTTACCTAGCCGGCGGCTGGTCAGTCGGAACACGTAGGGGGGACACTGCCAAAAGAAGCCTCGCTTACCTGGAGAAGAGATGGCACCAGGAAGAAAGGCGAGGCAGAGGCAGTTTGTTGCTTTTGGTAATGTTCTGCAGAGAAACATGGGCCCCTTACATTCATGTGGATGTTACTCTGACATGTATCTCCTACATAGACATGTGCCTCCTCCTACATAGACATGGTTGCAGACACACAAAGTGCACCCCTTCATGGAACCGAAAGGGCGGTGTCCTCTTTCAGCAGGAAAGACAATCCTGCCGCACTGCAAAAATGGCTCAGGTATGGTTTGAAGAGCACAACAAGTTAATTTGACCCCCAATTCCTTCATATCTCAATCTAGTCGCGGGATGTCTGTGGGATATGCTGCTCCGATTCATGGAGGCCCCAATCTCTGAACTGACTTAAACCTAAAAGGAACTGCTGCTAACATCTCGGAACCAGATACCACTGCACATCTTCATGGGTCTTGTGAAGTCCATGCCTTGACAGATCAGACCAACTTCAGTTGCAAAACGGGAACTTACACTATATTTTGGTGATAATGTTATGGCTGATTAGAATACGTTTGAGCGTGTACACCTTGCCCAGATGGGATATGCACTAACACTTGCCAGAGTTTGTTCTTTTCCAACTACTCAGGGTCTGTTATCTCGAGAGACTTTTCACTTGACCCTTAAAGTCCCTGGCATGTTGTACGTTTGAGCCCTTTGTTCCCCTTATCAGTCTAGTTCCCTTAAGACAGATACTTAATGAGAGAAGCTGGGTAAAGCTTTTACTTTATGACTCTGGTATCACCTGTTAGTGTGTGATCCTGGCTATGTGTGTCTGGCTGTGGGTGTGTATGTGGGCAGTAAACTAGACTTAACTAAGGGTAAATAGAGAAGGTCACATACTGAAAAAAAAATTGAATAGTTACAGAATTAAAAAGAAACTCAACATTTTCTCTAGGTCCGTCTCATCAATTGGAAGGCTGTTGGTTTCTTACATTCAAATACACGAACAACGATTTTGTATATAATCGTAATGAATCAACCTTAAGGATCTGGGCAACTTTGTTAAGGGCAATCTGGGATGGTTAGACAACTGGGTCAGAACATCTCCAATGCTGCAGGTCCTTTTTGGTGTTCCTGGTCTACTGGTTTAGAAACTTTCCAAGTGGTCTAATGAACAATGAAGATCTGTTGAACCGGAGATAAAGTCCTTGGTGTCCAAGACTCATTGATGTGTGTGGAGAGCAAATGCTAGCCTGTGTTTTCAGATCCTTCAGAAAAGCTTCTGTAGCACAAATTGCTGAAGGAGTTAGTGCTGGTTCTGATAGAAAGATATCAGAACACAGTGAATCCAATGCGGTTTGGCAGCAAAAAGGGGTCTTACACAAGGTGACCTTGAGTGTTTTGAGAGGAACTTATAATTAAAATGTATAAATTAAATGTATTATTATTATTATTATTATTATTATTCATATTCTGCAGGTGGTTTTTAAATAGCTGATGTGAAAACAAGATTTGTGTATGTTGTCTTCACTTAAAGCCACAATATGTGCTATCACTTTCTAAGAAGCGTTGCTCTGAGGTGATTAGAGATGGCTTGTTGTGATTTTATTTAACACCTCCTGTGCCCGTTGAGATTTTTCTGGTGATTATTTAGTTTTTTTTTAATTAGGATATGCAGATTTTTAATACCACTGTTATTTTTGGGGTTTAAAAAAAATGATCCCTCTCCACCTACAGCTCCTCAAACTTTTTGGGTTATATGTCAGAAGTTTTATCAGCTCAGCAGTGATAAAACTGAAGATGACCGGGTGCTGAATGCCAGAATATGACTTTGACCCCAGTCTGTTCGCGTCATCATTGATTTCACAATGGAGTGAGATATCACAGCAAAGATCTTTGATTGACCTCTCTTAATAATAATAATAATAACATTGATCTGTGGGCCCTTTCCTCAACTATGGAGAGGAAATATTGACAAATTGACAATTTTGATGTAGAACAGATCTGCCAACAGTTGTGTGGCAGAAACACAACCATGACCTCATTCATCCAGGTCATGGTAATCCTTGTGGGTTGAATCCAGATCAACTGGACTCTTGAAGACATTTCACCTCTCGTCCAAGGGGTGAAGGGAACTGAAGAAGCCCCTCGGATCAGAGGCAATAGTCTTAAAGTTTGGCAACAGTTCCATTTTCTTTGCTTTTTCACTCCCACACAATTCCCTGAATTTTGGAAACCCCAGATGCCCTTGAGGGTGCCGGGTATGACTGGTCTCCTGAGGCGATTTGGATAATGCCTTGGAATCTCAGGTCTAGGAATTGATGAGTCATGGTTGCTGATAATGATCGGCCTGCACTTCATGGCATTCCTTTTGACAATTAATCCTCATCCTGTTTCTGTGCTTGTATCCTTGCTTACGTCAGAAAATGTGTTTTTCCTGAAATGAATACTTCCAACTCATGCTCTGGTGGAAAAACACCTCATCACAGTCAACTTTGAAAAAAATTATGTCTCCTCAAATTGCCTGTGTTAGCAGCATGTGTTGAAATCATTGATGTCAAACTTAATGATTTGGTTAATCTGCTTTGAAAAAAACAAGTTACGGTTTACATTGACTGTCCTAAACTAAAGTTAAACAGCAAATAAATGATTATTTCTTAATCCAGTTTCAACATGTAAGTAATTGGATTAAGAAATTTTGTTTAAATCGCAACAATTAGTATTTTCACTTCTACAAATCATTATCATATTAATTTAGATACACGATATATAGTAAATTATGGATCAACCTAAAATAAAAGAACCACTCTTTTGACCACTCAGACAACCGACACATCAAAATAGATGAATTTTTTTCAAATGCACATACACAATAGTTGTGAATTTTGTCCCATTACATAAAGAGCGGCCTTTTACAACGGACTCCAAAGACTTTATGGAGACGGACACTGATAACAACATCTAAAGCAATTGTTATGGTGACCATCACTCAACCAAAGTCCATTCAGCCTTTTGAGCAGTAAACATTAAATGAACGTAACATTGTCTAAAATTGAAATAGTTGAGCTTAGTTGATTTTGTGCCGATTACAAATTAGATGACTTAACAGTTTGTCTAGACAGGAGCGTGCAACGTTCAGCCATAACATTAAAATCGCTGACAGTAACATTTTGTCCTCAAAGTTGATGTGTCGCAATCAGGAAATAAGTCAAACTTAAGTATCTGGGTGACTCCAGAGCTGCAGATCTTGTTGGGTCATCCCGGTTTGCAGCGTCTAACAACATAGTCTAAGTAAGGACAACTGATGAACCACTGACAGGGTCACGGCACCCAAGGTTCACTGATACATGTTGGAAGCGAAGACTCGCTGGAGTTGTCCGATCCCACAGAAGAACAACCGCTGCGCAAGTTACTGAAAATTGTCGATGCTGGATCTGATAGAAAGTTGTCAGAACCCAGATTGCCTCACAAACTTTTTTTAGCAGCAAAGGAACAACCTACAAAATATTAGGCGGGTGTTTCTAATGTTATGGCTGATTGTTGTATGTCAAAGCGAGCGGTCGCGGAGTCAGAGGCTACACCTTTAAGATTTTTTTTTGTTAACAGTAAAACAGTAGACACCATGTTGATGATGTGTGGTCTGCGTCCTCAGTGTACACAGTGTTCCCTGAGAGACGGAAGGGCTCATTCAACTGGAATGGAAACATGACCTTGTGCAGTCCACCTATTTTTGTTTCAACAGATACGCGATAGCTTTCAGACTTACTCATCAGACTAAATATTAACTCTGTGTGTGTGTGCTCAGGCTTTGGGCCCTGCACCTCGGTGGTGCTCCTTCCTGGACAACCTGACAGAAGAGCTGGAGGAGAGCCCGGAGAGCACGGTGTATGACGACTACAAGTTTGTCACCCGCAAGGACCTGGAAAATCTGGGTGAGACCTTGCTGCCTTGATTTTGCTCTTTTTGTACAACAACCTCACTGCATATTCAACACCAATATCAACCCATCCACAGAAAAGATTTCCCCAAGTAATCAACTAATTTAGGCACAAAGTAGTGAAGAATAAACAGATGATGGCACTAGAAAGGAATTTACTCTCAGCCTTGAAAGTGACAAAGAGCCAGTCTCTTCCACTGTGCTGCAACGAGGGTTGGCATGGAGGGTAGACCAACCTCTTTAGGAGGAGCGGTACTCACCACCATGTGGCAGGATCAAATGCTTTCATCCGGGGCCCAGCATCATCTATTTGTCGGAAAATCCTGTGAGAGTCTCTGCTTAGACCCTCTGAGGATCTTTCTTGACCTGAGTCAGCGTGAAACCTCCTTTCAGGTCTGATACCGCTGTTTCGCCACAACACTCACCTGCCTGGTCTCACAATGGGGATTCAGGTTGTGGTTTTTCTTGACATGTCCACCCACAGCCGGCATCTCCTCTGCCCAAACAACTTCACTTGAATCCCGGTCGTTGTTGAGTTTAAAAAGGGTTAGGCTTTGTTGCATTTTGTCCCGTTTGCCCAGCTGCTCTTCTATACCGTCTCAGTGTCATCAACTGTTAAATTGCACAAAAAAAGCATCAAATCCAAATACGACATGTTAGTGTTCCGTCCTCAAAACGTCATCATCCTCATTCAAAATCACCTCAGTACATTATCCTCCAACTATAAAACTGCCACCATGAACCTCGGAGTTGTGTTTGACTCAAACCTCTCTCTCCATCCACTCATAAAAAAGTTGTCAGTCTTGCTTCCTACATTCCGAAAATTCTGGAATTCCAATCTGGAAAAAGTCATCCATGCATTTGTCTTGTCCTGTCAGTTCCTGATTGCACCAAAGCCCAGGCTCAAGTGGAAAGGTGACCGTGCTCTGGTGGTTAGGGCACCATGGCTTTTGAATTCCCCGAGAGGATAAGCTCAATGAACAAGTGACTTCTTTTAAAAAACTTCTGATGGCATATTTATACAGACCTGCTTTTATGTGACTTCCTCCTCATTCATTTATAATCTAAGTTTATTGTTTCATGGCTGCTAGTTGCTTTGTGATGTCCAACTGATATTGTTCCATGCCCTTCGTTGTTGTTGCTTACATATCAAGATGTGATGTGATCTTGTTTTTGATTTTTAATGCTCCGTCCTCGTTTATTGTTATATTTATTTAATTCATTTTTTACTTCCTCCTGACTTTCTCGTACTTATATCCAGCGACCCTCCTATGTTCATCTTATGTCTTTTTGTCCTCTTTTTTAATGTTTCATCTTTTTCTTGCATCTGATTCGGCCATATAGCTTAGGGCCTTTCTGTATATATATATATTATGTTGCTTTCTCAGTTGCCTGTCTTTTCCTTGTCTGCCAAAGCATTACTTTAACAATTATTTTTGAAAATGTGCTATTTAAAGTTGTTATTACAATTAATGTTATAATAGCGGGGTGACCAATCGATAGGCTTTAAGCCGGGCGTACACTCAACGATTTCAGCCCGATTCATATTTGGAAATGATTCCCAGGACTGCCGGGCCGTCTGACGACATCAGTCCTTTGTCGTCTGTCACGCAGTGTTCGCGGGGTAACTAGTGCTGATAAGCAGCCCCCACACAGGGATCAAATGATCGGAAAAAAAATTCTGGCGTGTCAGAAATTTTGGCAGGGTCTCGACTAGATCAGCTCAATGTCAGCGACTTCTATTCTCACTGCGCCTATGAGAAGTGGTGGAGCGTCTGGGTTGCCATGGAGAACCACGAGGTGTTATAATAAAGATAATAAGTAAGAAGTATTCATAAAGTAAGAAGTGCAGTTTGTGGCTACTATGAAAGGATGAATAAGAGAGGTTCAGAGCCGTCAGAGCCGTGCTTGTTAATACTGTCCCAGCGTTCTACACACCTACAAGTCCAGATACGCCGGCAACTTTAAAAAAAAAAAATTTAAACACAGGATGGCAAAAATAATCAAGAAAGCCTGTTTCTGTCTTGTTGGCATGTTGCTATCAAAAAACTTTTTTTTCTGCCTCGGGGCGTTCAATTGTAAATAGAGACAACAGGCTGCAGGAGCCGGGCGGGTCACACAGTTTGAGCACTCATGCCGTGCGGCTGGATCTGATCGTATAGTGTGAGCACACCAATCAAGAGCTTCTGCAGACGTTAACGTACGTTGTGAGTTGAAATGAAGCGGACACGACTCAAAAGTCGTAGAGAGTAAGCCCAGCTTCAGGAAAGAAAAGTAGTGTGTGGGGGTTGGGGTGGGGGCAAGGAGTATTTGAGGAGTGGACACTGGAAGGGTTGAATGAACACTGGAATGCAGGCTCAGCAGTGAAGAGATCAAATGACAAGGAGCAGAAAGATGGTTGGCTGCCGTGGAATAAAAGAGGAGAGGGGGAAGGCAGTAGATCAGGAGTGTTGATTTACTGGAGCCATGTCATGTAGACTTATTATGTAATCCCGAAGCAGCCTGGTCACAGCACACTTACAGTGTTTTAAAGGAGAAATTAAATTCTCTGTGTCACTCAATGCAACACTCTCCCTCACCAGCAGGCATTCACACCTTATAAATGTGTTCTATTAACCTGCGCACGAAACCATTCATTCACGTACTTGAAAATGAGTAATCCCAGGTTGGAGATTGTGTAAATAGTCATTCCCAAACATGTACCAGTCAAGAGGAACTCTGCGTCCTGCTTAGTGCCTCCAGTAACGTTGTTTGCTCAGAATCCTGCTGCATTAACTATCGATCAAACACACATTTGTGTATAATATAGCTTTTTTTATTCCGACTTCACCTTAATTTCACAGTCGTTTGTGTCGATCCCAAAGGTTTGCATTTCATAATGCATTTCTTTGCTCACATTCATCTGTGGTAGAAGTAAGGGTCTATTCACTTTAGTACAAATGTATTTTTTGTCGTTGTCTTTGGACACATATTTTCAAGCTATTGTCAGAGGGGTTTTACTTTTTGAGCTTTCCCTAATTGTTTTGGTCTCACAAATTGTTGGCTTTTGGCAGATTTTCTCAATTGTTTTGTGTGTTTGTGTCAGGTTTGTCTCACCTGGTGGGATCATCCCTCCTGAGAGCCTACATGCATGGCTATTTCATGGACATCAGACTCTATCACAAGGTCTGGCTTTATCATCTTCGTTCTCATGCCTTTTTACTGATTTACTGTGTTGTGATTGTTATAGAACAGCCATGTTAATGTTCTCAAAGAAAGTATGTTCAGACCTTTCTGTCTGGTTACGCCACAGGTCAAGACTATGGCAAATCCTTTTGCATACGACGAATATCGCAAGGATAAGATCCGCCAGAAGATTGAGGAGTCCAGGACCGAGAGAGTGCAAGTTAGGGTGAGTGATCCGCTCTACTTGGCATTCATGGTTGTAGAATCTATGATTCTACATTTAGGTGATCGTTTCTTTCAATTTAAGCTGCTGTGAACTGCTGTGAATATTCTGGTAAACCAAGAATACACAGTTACAAGGTGGAGAATTTCAAAAATTAGACCAAACCTTTGCTTCAAATTAACTCATCGCACATTTTTTCAGGACAAACGGAGCGTCGTCTTACAGGAAGCTAAACTCACGCTGTAAATATCTATATATAAAAGACTTGGTTGGTAGAATGTGGTATGCGACATCGACTAAAACGGGATCTCCATATTTTGTGGAATTTTGTTGAAAGATTCCTTCAAAAGGTGTTAATAAGATTGGTTTAGTTTGGGAGCCCTCTCTTGGTCTTTATTGATTTCTGATATCAGAGGAAACAAAATTTTTAAGGAAAACATATTTTACTTCTTTACCTAGATTCAATAAACTACCATCGTTTAGCGATGTACTCGGTGACGGTGTTTGTCCAGTCTCCTCATCTATTGCTTTTCATTTCATTTACTAACTTTGAGTCGACTATGAATCTACAAACAACACACTCCAGTAGACTTTGCTGATGAGCTGCTTGAGGCAGTATGTGCGTGATGCATTTGTTTGTTTTTTTGCAAAGTTATTGAAGTACTTGATGATGTCATCTCGTTTTTCCTGCCGTGACAAATTCCATTCTCAGTAATGGATAGAGTCCATCATTGCATTGATGATGATACCGTGGATGTTAATTTGTTGTCAATGTTTTATGACTGCCGTAGAAACTACCCAAGGTGAACAAGGAGCTGGCCCTCAAGCTGATGGAGGAGGGTGATGACGAAGCAAAACTGAACTTAAGGAAAAAGAAGGGCAAGGTAGGAGAATTTGAAAATAAAGCTGGTTGTATCACACTGAGAATCCATCCGCCTTGATTTTTTTGTTATCTTATGGTTTTCTGTGTCATTCACGTAACCATCGCCCTCATCACTTCCCCCATCCCAACTTCTCACAACTGCAGGCTCTCCCCACCATCCTGGGAGATGACCGCTTTAAGGTGATGTTTGAAAACCCGGACTACCAGGTGGACGAGCAGAGCGATGAGTTCCGCCTCCTGAACCCCATTGTCTCCAAAGTTGGACAAAAGAGGAAGAAGAAGCTGCGTCTGCTGGTTGAGCAGGCTGCTTCCGCTCAAGAGGTGACAAATAACATACCACACATCTTAATGACCGTTCACATTTTTGATTTTAATTATCTGACAAAGTATCCCGTCAGCATGCTTGACCCTTCATGATTTTCAGCATGAGAATTTCTCTTCCGTTTTCTATCTCTTAAACCCAAAATACCTTGTTTTTATCAAGGATACCAGTCTTACCGAAACACCTGTGTAATAAAACCTAATACTTCCTCACTAACAGGTCTCAGCAAGGGAGCGCAGTTTAAGTGTTTGTACTCAGTACCAAGTAAGAATATCGTATTAGTAGTAGTAGTTGTAATAGTAATGGCTTTGTATCATCTCTGTTCAGGCGGCTGATGACGAAGACGAGCCCGAGGGGCGAGCCAGCTCCGAGGAGGAGAGCTCAGACGACGACAAGAGTTGGGTGGAGGAGGTGAGGGAGCAGCGGAGGCTGCTTTGGCAGGAGGGCCGAGACCGGCGGCGGCAGGACAGGAAGGACGCTGATCGCGAGACCATCCTGTTAGAGAGGGAACCGAACGGAGGGGAGAAAACCTCAAACATGGCCGAGGGCAAGAAGATGAGTCAGCCAGAGTTTTATCAGATCAAAGATGGGGCGGAGTTCAGAAGTTTTAACGACGTGGCCCGCAAGCAGAGATTACAGAAGTATGTCTTTGGAAATTAATTGACTGCACGTGTTAGAGGAGTCATGGTTAATTTTGTGAAAGACTGCTGTGCAGATTGCTTAAGGGGGTGCAGCTGTAATGTGCGTGTTCTCTCAGGGCTTCTTTGGAGGACCGTCTAAAGTTCGAGGAGCATTCCGGAACCAGCAACATGGTGGACACTGCAGTGGGCAGTAAACAACTGACCTTCACCCTCAATAAGGTCAACATTTTATCCAGTGCACCATTCACTGTCTCTCCCATAACTGACTCTCATCACCTTATATCTTAAGGCAATGGAGCTGCAACATAAAACACCCATTTCTGATACAGGTGGAGGAAACGCACAGCAAAACATTGTTTAAATCTCTTTTCATTTCAGTCGGCGCAGCAGAAGAAGCAGCAGAAGGCAGAGCAGGATCACCACGAGGAGAGGAAGAAGCTGAGGCGCTCAGCTGGACACCTGAGCAGCGGCCGAGGGAGAGGCTGGGGCAGAGGGAGAGGCAGAGGAAGAGGCGGAAGTAGAGGACGCTACTGAGGATGGAGTCACAAGTGTCTTCTTTGAATTCAGCTTTGCCTTAAATCTCAGAGGGTTGAAGTATATGGATTGGAAGCTCTGGAGACCTTTAAATAAAGACAGTCTGGGGCAGAGGCAGGGAAACACGGCTCCTGCCCTTGGGTGGTCCCAGCCGTGTGTTTCGCTGCTCTTTGCAAAATGAGCTCATTAAAAAGTTAACCAAAGCTACTGCCTGTATGCAAATCCATTCCGTTATCAAAAACATCATGTCTGCAAACTTTCTCCTGTGCTGCATTCACAACGAAAACCATGCAAATATTTTGCATGTCACACTTACACACACCAATCAGCTACAACATAAACTAGAGGCTGATTGTAATGTTGTGGCTGATTGGTGTGTACTACATCTTTCGTCATTAATGCCACTGTAATGTTGGGATGTTTACTGGTTTGGATTGGTCTCTTTTCTAAACAGGCAACATCGGCATTGATAAGATACTGTTGATGTTCTCTGATCAGCCATAACATTAGAACCGGTATTAATGCTGTGGCTGTTAAATCTACAAAGTCAATGTAAAGACGACTGGATGCAAATCTGTACCTTACTACGCAAATTTTGTCACATTGGTACAAGGTGAGAGATTTCAACTGGGACCAGAAATTTTACTCCAGGTTTCACACAACCATATCTGTGACTTCTCTACAAACACAGGAGGAGAAATTGAGGTGAAAAAAAGTCAAAGTAACATTTGCAGTAATAAAATGAAGCGAGCAGAGAGATGTTCTTGTAAAAATAAATGTATTTCTTGATAATCTTTATTGCTGTGTATTGTTAAGTCTACCTTAGAGTAACAACACTGATTAAAAAATAAACAAATAAACATACTGTATTTGTTACAACCCTTGTCCATCTGTATTTTTTATTGCTTAAAATCAAAATATAAAAGGGGAGTGTTGTCGCCCTTTGCACAACTGTGCGTCAGTTGTAAAAATAAGGAAGGGAAGACATACGGAATAGGAATGAGCAACGCTTTTCTTGCCTCCTTTCTTCCTCCAACAATTGCAGTTCCTGGAAACAGAAAGACTGCCTGGGTGTCCTTTCCATCCCCCAACATGCTGATGGTGTGAACTCCCTCTGCTCCGGCACTGGCATGTCTCCAAAGTGAGGGAGGGAGCCCTTAAGCCTTCAGCATGCCAACACGGGCCTCCAGGATCATTTGAACTCATTTGACATCGTCATGCTTTTTCATCATGAGCCCGCCGCCTGAAAAAAATCGCACAAAAACGGCAATCCGCCGTTGTGTTTGGTGGTTACATGCCAAACTATTTCTCGACAAAGACCTGTAATGTACTGGAGTCGCCGCTGGTGACTATAACACAGACTAAACAAACAAGATAAATCATTGGAATTAGTGAGCTTCAGAAGTTCCGTGTATTCCCTGTGTTTATGCTAAGCCTGCCTGAAATGTCTGCTGGCTCCATCTGTGCATTTACTGCACAGACATGAGAGAGGCATCAATCTTCTCATCAAAGTCTCAGCCACAATGGCAGAAAGCTTTTTTTTTCCCCCACTAAATGTCGAACTATACCTTTAATTTTGTACAGGGATTTCACCCTGTGTTGGTTAAACAGATCAGGGTCAGGGTTTTATGGCTTTGTAGGAAGCCTTTCATTTGGGCACTTGTTGAGATAGTACAATCGTTTCAAAGACGTTTACTGGAGACAGAAAACAAAGTCCCGGCCCAGTTTAGTCGTTTATGTCGGGAAACAAGTGACATTGTCCCGCCAAAGAACCCATAATCATCATTCAGAACCATGACATCCAGTATCCTTTCATCTGGGTTATGGGCAGATTGCCCTCTTTTCCTTTCTCGATGCTTTGGCTTCACCAAGACGGTTACCAATCAGGCCACAGGAAGTGGGTCACCCAAAATTTGGCAGAGGCAATTAGGAAACAGGATTTTCACAGGGGCGAGAAAGTAGTATTCAATATAGTGTGCCTAATTCTCAAACTGTAACATTCCTTTGCCCTTTCCCTCGTGATTTGAAATTCCTTTCCTGGGGCAGGCATGCTCCTAATGATCCAATACACTGCTTCCAAAAATGTTAATGTCTGTGAAACATTCAAAATGAAACAGAATGTGATCAATTTTCAGTTTATTTTGGCCTTCACCTCAGCAAAAACATAAGTAAAGAATAAGCCCCAGCAACTTCCTGACTTATGTAAATATATGCTTATTCTGAATTTTGCATGTTCTAAAACACCGGATTGGAACATCCCATGGCTAAGGTCCATCGGTAAAAGGTGATCTCATGACCGCGTATGAAAGGGGCATGCCCGAAAGATTGAATTAACGGGGAGAGGTTTGCCACATTCAGAAACTCTGCTTGGGTAAATAGTGCAGCATTTGAAGAACACTATTTTTCAATGTGGAATTTCCATAAATCTAATGGTTTTACCATCTACAGTCCATAATATCGTCAAGGTGGAGGACTGCGCCAAGGATCAGTAAGAGCATGTTACAGAATACAGAATAACAGAGCAACATTATGTACAATTAAATTAAATTAAATTAAATGTGCACAGTGTAATTCACTGAGGGGAAACTCGGAGAACCATGACGATCGAAACGTGACGCAGGGAGACCTCTCGTCAGTCTGAGCATTTTTCTCCCTGAAGGATTAAAGGGGCAAAATGTGCTGATGCAGCCTGTTCACTCAGATTCAAGCCAACGCAGGAAAGCATAAAAGATTTTCCTTTGAAAATACCATCACTCCATTTTTTTTTTTGCCTTATAATCCACATTGTTGAGCAAACCAACTTTGGGCAACTCAATGTGGAAAAAAGAAAAATGATGAGTCTGCAGGGAGACAGATTAGACAACTCTACTCTCATTACTGCTGGGACAGCTGACAAGTGGGCAAGGGGGGCAGTTCTTTGGTCAGTTTTAAAAACTTTTTAGAACATGTTTTATATATAATATTATACAAACAATAATATAAGACATTTTTTATATATGGTAGATAAATAGACACACAAACAACATTGACTTGTTATATATGAATTATTAGACCTGGCTGATGAGAATTCATTCTCTGTTCTTCATCATCTTCTTTTATCTGTCAAAGGAAGCAAATAAGAGGTTTGGGGCGCTGCCCCTCGGAGCTTTCACAGTTTATTGAATCTATAACCCCGGTGTGTCAACACTAAAAGATGACGTATCTGCCTAAAGCACAAACGTGGACAGGTTAACAATCTACTCTGAGTTTGAAAAACACTGGAGGGGAATAATATATCAATATATCGTATGTGGTTCAAGCCCAGCAGTCTACAGAAAGACCCTGAACCCCAATTTGCAACCCGGCGCTTCAAAGGGGCTGCCCTCTGCTCCCCCTGGGACAAGTTCTGTCAAGGTTTCAGGGGGTCAAAATGTCACAATGTTGTTCTGTGTATGAACAAATGTGATCAATAAAGGATACATTTCTATTATCAATGGCTTAAAAGCAATAAATAATTTAAGTTCTGGAGAATTCTTATCAAAGTCTGGACCAGAAACCTACTGAGATCCTATGGCAGGACCTGGAAACAATGGCCAATGTCCACAAATCCCCCTACACTATATCAGTACTTAAAAAGTACTTCCAAAAGTTGGAACACCAAGCTATTAAGTTCAACGTTTTTCAGGCTGCGGAGTTAGTTCAAAGGATAGCTTATTTGCCAAATTAATTAGAATTGTCTTTTAATTTTGTGTTGGCGCAGGTTGCCTTTAACGTTTACTGAATTATATTTGCATATCCAACAGAGTTTTGTGTGAGATACAAAAAATAATAAGAGATCAAGAAGTCACAAACACATCGCAGCACGCTATTTGTTTTGATAAGTTGATATGAATACCGCTCCATGGAATTATGGTAATTAAAAAGAAAAAAAGTTCCCAAATCATTATGCGAGTTTGTGCATCACATAAGACCGGGTCACGGGGGAATGGAGAAGGGTGACACACCAGACGCCACAGGATGACCTTAATAACCCGCCACTCGTTGTCTGTGTATTGTATTATACCACCCTTAGCATTTTGTCCACTACGTCCTTATTTACGGTTCCTAGTCTGCGTGGTGCGATGGTTTAAAGCGGCCATCTGTACACGTCCGTCATCACAGCTTGAGTTGATTAGGCTGCTGGTGTATCACAGGCTGTTCAGAGCTTGTCCCATCTAAACCACTCTGGCTAATCTCAAATGACAAATGGAGCAGAGCTGAAAAGGTTAAACTCCACAGGTACCATCTGTTCCGATGGGCCTTCAGCAAAGATCTCTTGTCTCGTGAGGAGCTGTCTGGGCCGGACTACAATGCTCAGGTATATTGCGGTCAAGCCTTCGTGGCCCCTTAACCTGGCCTGAAGTCTCAACAACTCCAAGCCTTAACCCCTTGTGACACATCCGTTCCCTCTGATGCTAATAAGCAAACAGTCGCGTTAATAATGTCACTTTTCTTCTTCTACGGGTAGAGCTTGCTGTAACACTATAATAAATGGACTCCTATGGAATTTAATTGCTCAACAAGTACAGATAAGTCAGTAATTAAACTGTTACTAGTGATTCTTTTCGAAACGAAAGTTGCATTTATTATAAGCTTTAAACCATTTCGTTCCCTTTTACTGTATTTTACTGGATATTTTCTTTTTCACACCAAAAGCGTTTTTTCCTCTCAAGAGAAATGGTCCATTTCTTTATAAAAGAAAGAGGTAGAGAGAATTCACTGCTACATGGAGCCTTGTCTGTGCAATCGTCAGAATGCAGTCTATCCAGTCATTGTACAGCAGGTAAGACGAGGGTTGAGTAAGGGAGAGTAAGAGTTTGTCTCCCCAGGGCCCACCTTTCCACAGAATTTCATTCAAATTGATGTCCGCACTCATAACATAACGACCTCGTCTAGACAAACGCAGGGGGGGAGAACAGAACCAAGATAGTCAGTTTAAAATGAAAAACAGCCTTCATAACAGGAAACAACCAACCATATTAGATCACGACCCACACATTCCACAGGCATGCTCATATCACTTCCCACTCACTGAGTTATTGTCTGCATATACAAATATTTAATTAATAGACCTATCTGCCCTTGTTGCATAAGCAGTCCCTCCATACAATATCAGATTCTGAATTTATGTTCTGACCCTTTGAAACAGTGAGTCAAGGAGATTTGTTAAAAACAGCATTCAATACTTGAACCCCGTCATATTACAAATGAATACCAATATCTGTCTTGAGTGTCATTATTTGTTCAAGCATCTGTTTTTCAAAATACTATGCACACAGAGCTGAATATGACAGGGTTATAAATCGATGCCATTGTGTGAGTATGAGCTGACAAAGAAAGAAAACACACAAAGCCTGATGCGGTGACCTGTGCACTGCGCTGTATCTTGTGGGCGGCCCTCAACAATCATCATCTTTGTCTTTCCTGAGACCTTGTGAGACTGTAAGCGAGGCCATAGCGGTCCACGGTAATGTTAACAGAAACTCCACACAGAGCAAGGACTAGACATTACAAGAGGAAAAGAACGGTGAAGGAGTCATACGCAGACATTTAATGGAGGAGAGACAAAAACAGAAACGGAAAGAGCAGAGCAGCGTGAAGAGAAGAATTCTAACTCAGCTATGCAATCGATTTTGTGTGGCGACACTTTCCAGCCAAATGGCAAAAATCTGTCGGAAATGAATTAGCCCCCAAGTGTCGGCCCACTTCCTGTCTGACAAGCACGATTCTGCATGGACCACCACAAGTTCGGATTAAGAGCAGGACCAGAAGAACACCGCAATATTTGATTTTGATACCAGATTGTCATAATCATGTTTGCTGTTAAACCTCATTTTAACTTTTTGATCACTCCTGACAAAGACCGTGCAGGAAATCATCCCCATCCCAACCACCATCTCAATCATGGTCTCAAGACCTGGAAAATATATTCCCTTAATCCAACTGAGAGCGTGATCTTCTTGAAGCCCCATAGTTTAGTTTTCTGTAGCTGCCTGTTCAATATTTCCACATGCACAGTTGGGTCATGCTAACAAAACATTATTTTCCGCCATTGATAATGTTTGCTGTTGTTGGAGGTTCTGGGTTAAAGGGAAAACATTCAGATAGATATAAGTAAAATCTCCTTCTAAAATGTTGCATGGCAAACATCGACATTATTAGTATTGTTTTTTTTACAAATTTGGATAAAGATAGGATCAGTCATATCACTCCAATCAATGACACATGACTGCATTAATTGCACTTCTACAGCTGTAAATGTTTGCAGAGCTCCTGTGACATACATAAGTGTTCCGACCCCAAGCTATCTCCGATAGATCTTTTGATCTCCAGTAATCTAATCACACACCTTCAAAGTGAGACCGCCGCCAAACTAGGGCACGTCCAAACCATGCTGTAAGGATGAATGGGACTAATACAAAGGCAGAGTAGGTGTCCTCCATCACAGCGGGTCGTCATCATGATGTCCGGTAGACTTAATTATAAAATATGCAAAGGGCATGACTAGTATTTTTAATAACCAATTTCATCATTTTTGTTTTTTCTGTAAATTAAAAAAAACATTCTAAAATCCTCTCAGAGCATGTTTTAAGATAATATAAGAGAGGAAAGAAGTTACTTTTATTGTCCCTTTAGGGAAATTTGCTCTGGACTCGGTGCCACCGCTATTTCACATAATGTAACACACGACACCTAGTACAACAAAGAAGTAAACGTGCCAAAATCAACATCTCCTCGCATAAGCCTCCACTTCCATACAATTGAACACTCACATAGTTTTTACACGTTTACACTGGTGAACAACAGTTCAAACGACATCACATTTCTGAGGTACTTTTCCGAGGTACTTGAGTTGGACGGCATTTTTGCTTTGAAGTTGAATGACACATTTTAATAAAAGAAGTTGTACTCTGCCCAATGTAATGGTAAAACGTTTATTTGTGGGAGACATGGTCCCCCAACATCCCAGAATTTTTTTTTTTTAACAAATGCATCAGTATAATGCATATTCATTATTCCTCTGGTGAGCCTAGAGGAATAATGCATCACTTAATTAAATTAGTATAACATTCTAAATATGAAAAAGGCTAAATTATGTAACATAAGTAATAATATAGACAGGTTGGTGAAGCTAGTATGCGTGATATTCTCCAGAATATTAATAAACGCATAAATAATATTGTTATAAATTAATAATATAACAAGTGTTATATTATAGAAACAAGTTTTTTACGTTGGGTAAAATTCAACAACTTTCCTCAAAGATTTAAATTGACATGTATTTTTCAGTGGCGAGAAAAAGAAGACAGGTTCAGTTTTTACCGCCCGAGGCTACACATTGTTGTGAGAGCCAACTATCTGGTTCACTTACAGGCCAATTTCTAGTCATGTAAACAGGAGGATCCACAAACGCTATCCACGATTCTCCCTTCGCTTTGTGTGCATTTATTTCTCACTTTTATTTAATCTGTCTGTATTTACAGCGTACCAACCATAACATTAAAACCACCAGCCTCATGCTGCCAAAGCAGCTCTGCAGTGTGTTCTGACACCTTTCTACCAAAATCAACATGACCTTATACGGCAATTTGTGCTGCAGTTAAAACAAATATACACTCATCATGTATCATCGAACTGGACTTTACTGCAGCATGAATCTTGTTTATATCCACATAAGGATTAACAGATTCTGGTGAATCTCATGAACATACATTTCTATATCGCATACTATTTCATTTTCATTATCCGTTAAGTATTCTTCCTTCATTTATTTTTCATTTATATTGTTTTGTGTACTTGCGCTACTTGTGTGCTGCTGCAACACTGATATGTCCCTTTTGGATTAATAAAATGTTATCCTATCTTATCTTACAGGAGTTCTTCTGAAGGGCATGGGCTAACCTTCGCATCCTACTTGCATCATTGAGGCTTGAGTGTCTATGACCCCGGGGATTCACTATTCCTTACCCTTGCAGAACACCAAACAAGACCTGCAGCATTTTCCTTGCTTCCAACACATAATCTTTAATGAAAAAATGTTTTCTTACTGATATCTCCCATTTGCTTCTATTGTGATTTCATAATTGACTTCACCTGTCAGTGGTTACAACTGTATGCCTGAAAATGAACTTTACTGTAGTTATTTAGGTAAAAAATATCTTTGTAAATCTGCAATGGCAATATATGTCTAACTACTTATACTTGTGTTAACTTTGTTTTGTGCTTTTGAAACCCCTGTCTGCCTCTCTCAGCGTATGGATGACGTAATCAGACGGTCAACTACAGGGCTATGGCTATAAAATAATATGCAGTCTGACATCAGAGTGGAAGGCAATATAAAAGCAATTCTGTCTATATGAAATCTATTTTCATGGATGGATGTAAAATGTTGAGATTTATTGTAAATGTTAATATTTTACAAGTTGCAAAGTAGAGTAAAGACCGTTGGAACAAGAAAACCGTTTTATGCCATAAATCAGCGAGGAGCTCATACGTGGATACGAGTCCGGTTCCAGCTGGCTGCGTTACCATAGTAACGCGCTCTATAAATACTGTGTGGCTCTGTGTCGGAGTTCACTCCCGTTTCATTCACACCGAAGCTGCAGTCAGGGTAGTGGACTCCATTGCCTTCTTCTTGTTTTAATCCAGCATCCTGGTCAATGGCAAAACTCTTTGTAAATGCTTTTTAAGGTAAGTTGCGATTTTCGACGCCATTTTTTGTACTGTGAACGCGCCATTCTTTATCAATCAACTTTTAGCTAGCTGACTACTTCTAGTTTTGTCGTATTAATATGTCGCTAGGTAATTCTCCTCAGTCGTAACAAGAATCTTATTCTGACTTAAATCGCCCTGGGCTGGGAATATAACTACTCGGCTCTGCGTATCCGGCGGGTAGTTGGGGTTCAATAGCTAACCCTAGCGGTAGTGTAATTTGCGTTAAAACTTGCCATTTCAGCGCTAAAGCATTTGAAAAAGCTTGCATAGCTTCATGAACAGATTTTTCTGCGTCTCTGTAATGCGTACCAGTTTTAATAATTGGTCATTTAGATTATGGAACCACGTTAACGGTAATTTGAACACTAATCTGCCGCATGGTTTTAACCGGAACCGGTATTCTAGCATTTGCGTCATCTGAACTCCTTCATTGGTTCAATCTCATGCCTATCTTGCCAAACAAGGGGCGGATCTTCTTCATAATTGGCTTAAATGTTGTCTGGGCGTGGTTAAAACGTCCTCCTTGCAGATGGTCCAATTTGTCACACCGGGATTATAAAATGGAGCGGTTTTGGATATACTGGATAGGCATGTTTTATGCAAGCATTATGTTTTAAAGAAGTCATTACTTAAACACCCTGTAATGTTTTAAGGCTGCCAGGCTCTGTAGTGCAGTATTACAGTGGAGTGTAAATTACTTTGCTTTAAGCTTTATTTTAACACTGACTTGACATGTATTTCTGCAAATTCAACTTTCTGCTTAACAAAATGTGTGAAAGCCTGTCAACTGCTCTTGTTTACAGAATTTACACTCTAGGAAATCATACTCTGACTACTCTGAAGGCCCTGGCCTTGAGTCGTATTTGAAGGGATTTAACTTCACTGGTGATCCACCTTGGCTTCTCTGCACCTGAGTCATAGCCTTTCTTAATTCCTGTTATATTTAAGTAAGTGCCTCACTTTTGGTAATTTGCAGAAATTTGATTTATTTTGATTGTAATTTACTTGCAGTCATACTTGATTTGTTAAATTAACATGCATGGGGAATAGAATGTAGTAAGAAACCAAGGACACACAAGATAATGTGTTCTTAAAGCTGAACACTAAATGAAATCCTCTGCTGAGTCTTAACCTGTATATGTTGCATCTAAATGTCTCCTCCTGACTCCCTTCCAGGTTACTTGTGACCAAACAAAGACCTCTTTGGACCATGAACACTCCCACTGAGTTCGATTTCTCTGTTCTGGAGGAGGGTTTCTCCTCCCGAGATTTTGTTGAGCAGAAGATTAAGGAGTCTTCCACAACGGTGAGCATGATTCTGTAGTGACCCTGATAAGGGAATGCACAGATGGATTCCTTGTTATGTGATGGGACTGTCATCAGTATGCAACTGAAGGCCACCTGTTAAACTGAATCTGCAATAATGGCTTGTCTGACAGTATTTGGTTGTTTTTTTTTCCTCCACTCACGACACCATCTTTGTTACAGGATGACAGGGATGCTTTCTTTGTCTGTGACTTGGGAGATTTGTTGAAGAAACATATGCGCTGGATGAAGGCCCTGCCTCGTGTCACTCCTTTCTATGCTATCAAATGCAACGACAGCCGGCATGTGGTTATGACGCTGGCATCACTGGGAACCGGCTTCGACTGTGCGAGCAAGGTGTGTCTCGGTACTATTCCCTAGTGTTGGGTGTTCTCAGTAGTTCAGCTAACACAAAACAAAGATCTCTTGATCAGCCGATATTGCCTTGGCAGTGTGTTTGAGCGCTTGTGTGCATTGTTCCTTTTCTAGGCAGAGATTCAGTTAGTTCAGTCTCTGGGAGTGGATCCAAACAGAATCATCTATGCCAACCCCTGCAAGCAAGTCTCTCAGATCAAGTATGCATCTGCCCATGGAGTCCAGATGATGACCTTTGATAGCGAAGTGGAACTGGTGAAAGTGGCGCGTTATCACGACAATGCCAAGTGAGACACTTACTCTTTATAATATCTATGCGGTATACATGTAAATTTCTCCCTGTTGGTCTATTCCACTCACGGTTTCTGCTTTATTCCCAGGCTTGTACTGCGTATTGCCACCGATGACTCAAAGGCAATGTGTCGTCTGAGTGTGAAGTTTGGGGCCCCACTCAAAGCTTGTCGAGGTCTTCTGGAGCGCGCTAAAGAACTGGGGCTGGAGGTGATCGGGGTCAGCTTTCATGTCGGCAGTGGCTGCACTGATCCGAAGACCTACACTGAGGCCATCTCTGATGCCTGCTGTGTCTTCGATATGGGGGTGAGTGGTCAACGACTTGCATATGCAACATCCAAATGTCAGTAGTAAGTTAACTCCAACTATTTTTGTGCCCTCTAGAATGAGCTGGGCTTCAAAATGGACTTACTGGATATTGGAGGGGGTTTCCCAGGTTCAGATGGTGGTCTGCTCCAATTTGAAGAGGTCTGTTTGCTTATTTTATGTGGTGGTTTATATTTAAAGGGATTGGGTTTGGCTATTTAACTGTAGCAGTAGCTTTTGTAAAAGTGCAAATTTTATTTAATACCCAAGTTGACCTGTTGGTGCTTTCTTCCTATGTAGATCACAACAGTGATCACTTCAGCCCTGGACAAATATTTCCCTGTTGACGCTGGCATTAAGATCATTGCTGAGCCGGGACGCTTCTATGTGGCCTCTGCTTACACGCTGGTGGTTAACATCATTGCCAAGAAGGTCATCATGGCTGAGGATTATACCTCCGACGGTAACTAACTTGTTTAGAAACGGTTGACTTTTAAAATGTGGTTCATTACTGAAGGATCTGTAACCTTTTCTGGTAGTAAAGAATTCTGCTTCCTTCACAGAAGAAGACGAAGGGACCAATGATGGGACTCTGATGTACTATGTCAACGATGGCGTGTATGGGTCCTTCAACTGTATCCTCTATGACCATGCCCACTGTTTGCCAATTCTACCTAAGGTAAGCAAACTTTAAATGCTGACTGGCAATGAAGCTACTCAATATAGCAATGGGTCAAAGAACGGTTAAACTAATGGTGAACCTGTCATTTCTACTTTTTTTTTAATTTATTTTTTTTTTTTAATACTTTTAGAAACCTAAGCCAGATGAGATCATGTACCCTTGCAGTATCTGGGGTCCAACATGCGATGGACTTGATCGCATTGTTGAGCAGTGCACCCTGCCCGACCTGCAGGTGGGTGACTGGCTGATCTTTGAAAACATGGGTGCCTACACCGTCACCGCCTCTTCAACATTCAACGGCTTTCAAAAACCTGACTTGCACAACGTCATGTCCCGCACTGCCTGGTGAGTAGATTGTCCCAGAAGCTGGGGGTGGTCATAGGTTTGAGCATGAGACTTGCAGATGCAAGTGTTGTCTTATTGCCCCAAAGTCTAATTTTGGTCTTGTTTCCTGCAGGAAATACGTGCAGCAGGTCTGTTCCCAGGGTATGCCTTCTGCAGTAGAAGAGCCTTGCTCATTGGAACTGCCAGCCTTCTGTGGCCGAGAGAGCAACTTGGAGATGCCCACTAAACCCTGCCAGGCCAATGTTGTGTAGACACTTGGAAATGTTCTAGCGTCCTTCATTTCATTGCAGGAAGTTCTGGTATCTTTCTTTCCAAATGTTCATGAAAATTCAAGGCCAGTGATTTAACATGAGAATGAGAGGGGTGTGTTGCACTAATTTCTGTAGGGAAGCTGGGGTTCAACCCTCTACGAATCGATGCCGAGTGTCTCCTATGTTGTCTGTGCTCTGTACTAGAACTTGTCCCTGTTGTCTTCCTGCCGTAATCTGGAGATTTAATTGTTCAAGAATAACATATATTGCAATAACGTAGCGCGAAACCCTTTCTCTGCGAAACAGATCAAACTACCTCAGTGAGTATTTCCTGTCTCTAGAGAACTGGCAGCATTTTGAAACCATTCCAGCAAAGAGATTAGAGCTATTAGATGCCATAAAAGGAAATAGTGTCCGTTACCTTGTAGTAAACCGACCTGCAGTATGTAAAGGTGTGTATGATGGGACTGCTGCTCATTAATTTCATGTAATCAGAACTCGCATCCCTACATTATAACTCCAGAAGAGGGTTTTGAACAGTGATTTAATTCAACCAATGGCTGCTATGTTAATACTTTTTGTTGATCTCCAGCGCTGTACTTGACAAGTACAAGTGTTTTCTTTTAATTATCCTGTTTTTATGATCTGCGTGTTAGTCTGATTTGGGCCAGAGCAAGTAAAAGAGAAATAGTTGCAGGTGAAATACCTGTCCGTCAAAGCATTGTAAATCAACAACATAATTAGCAGTAGCAAATCTTCAAGATTAACAATTAGACACAGGGACTCAAAAGCAGGCTGCACCGCTCCTCTTCTCTAATTTTGGTTTTGTAACCTGTAGAAGGCAACAAGTCTGTTCATGATTGTCCGTTCATGATTGATGTTAACCACGCAATTTGAAAGAGATGGGATTGCAAAAATCATAATGCTTTCCTATGGAAATTGTTTTTTAATTTTGTATTTTTTTAATAAATAAAACATTAGGTGCAGAGCCAGATTGTTTGTGCTTCATTGTAAACGCCTGCATGTGTATAAAGTGCACCAGTCTACATACAAGGGGTTATACTTTAGATATCTAACTACCGGTGTTAGTATATGTATAACAGAAGTAACTAACTTCTGTCATACAATTACTACAACCATCTACTTCAGACAGCAAGATAATAGGTTTTTGCAGGACTGCAGAAATGAACCAAGAACATTTGCCCATTTATTCAACAGCAGATTAGATCTGAGCTTTGTCTGTCAAGAAAAATTACTTATCCCTCAGGTCAGTCCTGACCTTTTTATAGATTTCTCACAGCGCAGTGGTTGAATGACATGCCTGATCCAGAAGATGGCAGATTTGTTCCCAGCACTCATATCTCTGATAAAAGTTTTCACCAGTTAACACTTCACCCCAAGATAACAGTAAGGTGCAGATCTTCGTTACATATGAACTACCCACCATACCATTTAGACCCCACTTGTTATTGTACATAAGTATTGTTGCGCATGAGTTTTTAGTGGCGTCGCACCCACTATTAATAGTTTCAACAGTTACTTGCTATAAAATGATTTTTGTGTGTTAGCAATTCAAGTTAAGTCACCAAAATGTTCCATTTGTACTTGTCTCTGTAAATTCTTTGTTTAATCAATGTTTGATTTTGTACTTTGGTGTAGATCAATCATCTACATGGCCAGCTCTCTATAGGCAGATATTCAAGGTATAACGGAAACTGCGTTCACAAAGAAAATTAAATATAATGTGAGAAGTTGATACTGCCCCTTATAACAATCATCTAAAAACAGTCTCTTCTCCCACCTGGTGCACCGGTCTGACCTCGCTCCTCATCAATTCATGAATGGTCTCTCTTATGTTATATATTACTCTTTAAATGATTTGGATTGTGAAGATGACATCACAGTCCTTATAAATGTATAAACACAGAATATTTAAATGATCTCTATTTTTTTTGTACTGAGTTACATATGATGTTTATAATGATTGTGATTAAAGACATTTTAACATCACAACATTTCATGTTTTTTTTATCCAACACTGCCTTTTAATTGCTGTTTAATATTTTAACAGTCCATGCATGCTTAAAATTGCACATAGAACATCTATCCCTGAATATAAAAAGAACAGAAAAAAAGTCAATACGTAAATGAAAATTAAAAAATAATATAAAATAAAATCTGTACACATATTACACATAGCCATCTGCTCACAAATACATATACATATATAACATGAAACACACACACACACGTATAAATGCCTTATCAAATTATTTTTTTTAGTTATAAGAAAACACACAAAATATTCATAAACAGTGTTTAAAAAAGTACATATACTGCATGTGCTTGTATGCTTATATTCCACATTCTAATATCATCTTGCTCCTGACAGATAGCGTAGATATATTTCACACCTACTGCCCTATCACTTATGGCAGCATTAATCAGTGGAGATGATTGCGCACACACGTCTTATCGTCCGATAAAGATTTATCAGTGTTGGTTCACAACAGCAGCAGTAAAGATAATCCATGTAAGTAATAACACTGCCTCTATAACTTCCAAGGTTTGTTTATTAGTGAAAACTACTGTAGGTGCGGGGCGTTGAACACGAGACACGAGTAATGCGTGGCGCTGAGATGGGAAGAATAATTTAGGCCTCGTTTCAGGGCCCACCTGCTGAAGGAGGCCAGTACCATTAAGGAATACCGTTTCCTTGATGGGGTGAACTTGGTCGGCCGAGATGTTTTAGTACTATTCAAAAGGTAACATCAACTTGAATTGCAGGACCCAAGATTTCCCAAGGAAACATTGCCGAAGCATCACTGCTCTCTTTCCACACTGCATCTAGGGTCAAATCTGCCAGTTAGCCCATCCACTTGGACCTTCATGTAGTGCCATCTCCTCCCTAGGTACCAAACGCCCATACTGTCACATAATTTAAATGAATACGCGATTCATCAGACCTGGCCACTTCTCCCACTGCTCCATGGTCCATTTCTGGTGCAGACATGCCCTTTGAAGGGAGCTTTCAGTAGTGTACAGGGGTCAACATTGACTCTTTCTCCAGTCTGCTGCTAATCAGATAACTTTCTATCAGAACCAGCATGAACTTGCGCTCCAGTAGCCCTCTTGTTTGATTGGACAACAAGATTGTCACTCCCCATGGACACCCAAGAAGCTATCACTGGTTCAAAAGTTGTCCTTACTGAGACCACTTTTGGTCGGTACTAACCGCTGAAGACCTTGAGGACCTAACATGACCTGCAGTTTTGGTAGATGCTCTGAAAAGTTTGCCTATTTTTCCTGCTTTCAAGACATAATTTAGTCCTTATGTCTTGGACAAAAGTTCTCTCTCTGCTCTGCAACAACGTAATTATTAACTTCACTTGTCAGTGGTTACACTGCTGTGGCTGATCCGTGTAAATCTGGGACACACAGGACCGTGGGAACGTAAGAACATCCAAAGGAGACTAAATCTGTCTATTAGCCTGACTAATTGGACATTCGTGTGGTTTCGGAGTAATCAGAAAAATCCGTTCTTGGAAATTAAACTTTGCCTCAAGTCAGAACAACAACTCCAAAACTTGGCAGAATTTCCCCCCACAGATGCAGAAACGTGGCTGATCCAAGTAAACGGCTGATGTATCCAAAATCAATAAATTCCCGTGTTAATTTTACGCATCAAGTATTTTGTCAGAGTGTTGCTGTTCATAAAGGCCCACCTGGATTAGTCAAACAAATATTTATTAACATTAACCCTCATAACTGGTTAGCAGCTACGATTAGCTGAATAACCATAAAGCCAAAGCCAATACTTTATTGGTTTATGGGTAAAACACTGATGCAGCTTCAAACCTCAAAAAGCTTTCGACATGTTGTTTTAAAGGGCCCGAAAAATAAAACATCACAACTTAAAAATCAAGAAACAAACTGAAGTTTGAGGAATATTTTCTTTAATGATAATCTTTATTCACAGATCACTTTTCAAAACCGAGTGCTTCACACTGGGCAACAAGAATCATACCGCCAATAAAGTATATTGAGGTTAAGACACTTAAAAAGATGAACAAAAACAAGCTAGTTAGATAAAGAAAATCCCTCTAATACAAGTATATTTAAATAAGTGACTTAAATTGATAATTGACTCAGCCAACCAGATTTCTTCGGGCGGATTGTTCCACAGCCTCAGGGCCCTCGCCGCAAACACATGGAACAGATGAAAGGCCTCAGCCAAAAGCCTGCTCCCGTTCGTATGGAGCCGAATACTGGACATGCAAAAAGGCTGTTACAATAATTCAACCATCGGTAAAATGGTCTAAGATCGATAGAAAAACAGAATTGCTAAAGCTTCCCTGCTCAAAACACAGATTGCTGCCGAACCTCACATAAAGACTATTTGCATCAAGCTTTATACGCGAAGCAGGTTAAGTATTTTATCTTCCTTTGTTTGTCTGTTTGTTAGTTTGTTATCAAGATTACAGAAAGGAAAGGATGGATTTGCATGAAATTTTACACACAAATAGGTAATGGAACATCTAAAAGATGATTAAATTTCTTTGTAAGATAGAACTTTTGGAAGTTCATTTTGCAATAACTCATAAATGAATGAACAGATTTGCATGAAATTTTACCCAAAGGTAGGTTTAGGTATATCCCAGAGGTGACTGTGCTAAAGCGCCGTTACATCATGACCTCACAATGTGATGTCATAATAATGTTTTTTAACCACGTTGAGATAGGGCACCTTTGTTTTTAGTTTTTTTTTTACAATAATGTCTACATTGGGTACTGTTGTTTTTCAGCAGAGGTTTACGCTTTCTCGGTGTTATCTAGTTCAAATTTTGGACTTGCAAAAGAAGTAAAATGTATTTTTGTGTTTATCATGAGGGACTTGAAAGTGATTAAGTGAGAAATACTTCCATAGAGAACATTCAATTTTACAAAATAAAGCAGAACCACAGTGTCCGATCACCATTACAGTACAGAAATGTAATACAATAATACAATGTTCATAATTAGGCTTTAATTTGGTTTTTTTCACCTCATCCACAGGGTCCTCCATGTATCAACAGCACAATTCATGCATTCATCTTGTCGTGTGACAAGGCAGAATAATGTGTTTATGAATTGTGCAATAGCACGTTTATTTAGTTCAGTCTGTCACCTATAAAGATGTAGCATTATTCATTCCATTCCATGAGAGGGCAGCATCCTCCCTGTAGACTCTACTCTGTTGATGGAGGGTCTTTAGAAGAGCATAGTTTACCTTTTAATTTGATCGGTAACCTCAGTTAGAGTAGTTATACTTACAATACCGTAAAGGAGGACTCAGGAAAAACGTCCGTACTTATGAAGCTTCAAAATAATGAAAACGGAGACCCCTAATTTCAACAAGAAGAAAACCAATGGCACTTATTTTTATTTGTCATGTCAGAATATTTACAGCAATCTCCAACTCCCGTTAAACTCCTTCTAAATAAAAGCACTTCCGGTTCCGCTCATAAAACATAAAACTCATAAGAGCCCTTTCTTGGGCCACAATATATAACTCTGTTACAAGACTTAGATGCATTATGTTTTGTATGATAATTAAGGCCCTCAAGTCAGTATTGAATGAGTACATGGCCCTTAATGGCTTAGAGTAGGACAAACCAGTTCTAAGCCATTACGTCATTTCCATGACGACAGAGTAAAGGCTGTTGATGATGTCAGATTAAAAACTCCGGAATTTTGACTGTGAGGTTTAGGATTGTGCTGTCATGTGTTGAATGACCTCAAATGCCATTTCATTTGTGTTTATGCTGGTTATGTCAGCAGGGGTCGGAATTGTATAACGTATTAAATACTGTAGATAGAGCTATTTTAAGTTTCACACCTGCAACATTCAACAGAAGCACAGCTACCACAGTTACTATGGTATTTTTTTTTTATCTTGCTGAAAAGTCACAGAATGTATACAATAATGAAACAAAATGCTAAAAAATGTATCAAACTCAAATGGCATCTCTTCAGCAAATGGGAGGTTACATATATCTTTACTTTATATAGTGCATTGATTTCAACAGTGTCGTGTTGTTTCACATCGAAGACTGCTGCTGTGCACACAAATGACGACTGCGACATTTGACTGCAGACGTCATGTCACTTTTAAAAATATGTGCAGGCCTTTTGCAGCCATTGCTTCGTCTGTAAAATTTTCACAATAATGAAAATTCCCTTATGTCCCTCTCCTTTTGATAAGAAGCCATGGAAGTGAAAACTGTCTGGAGTTACATACTCAAATTTTGGGCCATTAAGTTATGCCATCCAGGATGCTAGTATTCTAAATGCTACCTACTTGTTTTGAAAATGCACTTGCACACTCAAATTGGCCAAGTGTGGAAGTATGCCATTTGAAAGAAAATGTGAGACGCTGTTATATTAGTAAATATAGGTAATTAAAGTAGATTTAAAAATATACTGAATTAATGCTGAGTTTGTACATGTTCGGCATGCCACCCCTGCAACTCCTGCTCCCCAGACGGCCACCTCAGACAAAAAAGTCTGGATGAGCCCCTGTCTGTATTCATAATTTTACTTCAGCAGAAATAAACACAGCAAAACAAAACTCATCCATCAAAACTAAGAGAAGAGCTATTTTACATTATAGGTGACAAATTTAGTCCTTCAGATTTTCTATAGTTGGATTATTATCTATCCTTTTGAAAGAAAAAATGATAAAAGTGACTGTGTAGTAGATTGACTGAATAACTCCAAATAAAGGAAAATGTGGCATACACACAATTATACTGTGAAACGTTCTGAGGTTAATATCTTTATGAATCTAGGTGGGAATTCAGTTCTCTTGAAAAGTATAAAAGATAATGTATTTAATTGACTTAATCCAGATATTTCAATTTCTACCCAAACTGGTGTGCTGGATATAACTAAAATATAATCAAAAATATCTGAAAACAATGAATAGATAAAAATGACGTGTGTATTTTATAATAATAATATGTATGTATATATAATAAAAATAATAATATATGTATTAAATAACTCCCAGAGCTCTCACTAATTTGAGTGCAGCCCCTGCTGCCCTCCTTCCCTCCCCTTACTCCAAATGTGTCTGGATGGAGCCTCCGGTTCCCCACGCCCCGCGGGCCGTGGACCAGACTGTATAAATACCCCGCTGTGCTGCTGCACCTACGGACAGGCGGACAGGCATCATGGCTCAAACAGCTTGGGGACTGCTCTGTGTAGCTGGAATCCTGGTGACGGGATCTCTGGGAACATTCCAACAGTTTGGATCACCCAGCCGGAAGATTCACTCAATCCGTCCTCTCATCCCACGGGTGTCCCCTCAAGTCCCACCGAGGATCTATCAGCGTTATGAGGAGATCCAATCCATCGAGCGAACATCTGATGAGGACCTGAGCGCAGAAACCTTCCAGGAGCTTCAGATGCGTAATTACGCACAGAGGAGCGTCCAGCAGCAGAGCGCCAGCAGCGACCAGCCGCGGGAGAGCCGGAGGAGAGACACGGCAGGTCGGTCTGGGTCTTTCTGGGTTCCCTGTGGTCCTTGATAATATCCATCCACCAACTGTGGATCCGCAAAAAAATATAAAACATCTGATGTCATTTTGTGACAAAGCCAGGCAGGATTATTTGTATAGAATATTTACGCACTGTAAAAGTTTTGGTGAAATTTCCGTAAAAAAAAACTAACGGTGTAAAAAAATAAGGTTCATTCATATCGATGTAGTAGATACACCCTAATTCCTAATCCCTAATAACCCAATTCCTTCTCCTTAATACCACAATTCAAGAAATGTTACATAAGTGTAATTTTTATAGACTTAATAAGTTTGAAAAGTTTTACATTCCTGAAAATAAATACTGAAATAAATCATGATCACTGAAGATCCAACTTAAAGTAAATAACTAACTCTGCAACTGAGCAAATAACCTGTAAAAAAAAACAAAAAACAGATTAAATTTTTATTTAACCATTTCCACGAAAAGTTGAAAATGTTATATCGCCGCCGCAGACGATCCTTCATGTGAACGCGATAACTCAAACTCCATCATACGGATCATTCTCAAATTTTATACTACTGTAGAGTTTAGTGTGCGGAAGAACTGGATTGATTTTGGGAAAGGTTAGTTTTATATATCCGACACTAGGGGGAGCTTTAGCTCCAAATGTCTTTTGGCCACAATTTCTAAACTGTTGGTTCGATTTAGTGCATATGAATCGACTTTAGGTAATCTATTTTTCATTAGTGATGTTTTTCTTGAATAGATCATATTTGTGGCCGTAGGGGGAGCTTTAGTTACGAATAACACTTTTTACGACATATCTTCCTAACCGTCGGTCCGATTTAGTCCAAATTTGGTGTGTATGAATCAAATCAAGGCGATCTATAATGTATATTTTACTCTAATAGTTGATATTTTACTCACTAAGGGAAACTTATTTATTTATTTATCCTTTACAAAAAACATTGTCAGGCATTACTTCACATTTTATCTCTTTAATTCAATCAGATGGATTGATTGTACAACGCAGGGGACCGGAGCTTTTCTGGGATATACCCTTGCTAGCCTAGCGTAGGTCCAGTTTTTCCTCAAAATCAGCGCTTCCATTGAAGAAGTTGACTAGTCAAGGCTGTGCAGGCATTTTTCTTTGTTTTTTAAAAGCTTTGTAAAAACAAAGCTGCACCACCTAGCTGACCCTTTTGGTGAAGCATGTTTTTATTCAACTATTTCAAACTTTTTTTGGTTGTTCATATTTACATAATTTTGTTTAGTAAGTCCACAGACGTTTTAATAGGCCAAAGAAAATCCCATTTATTAAATAGGACTTTCTCGATAACCGTGGTTAATGCCTCCTCGTCAGTGGCTCGTTTGACCTGTGGTGTCCCCCAGGGCTCCATCCATGGCGCCTTACTCTTTTTCATAAACCTGCTGCCACTGGGTCACATTATAATCAGATTCAGTCACATTTTCGGTAAGAAATATAACTCAAAATATGAAATATGACTCAAAATGTGGATAAGGTGTGAATCAGGATATTAAAGGGTAAGTATTAATTTCAGTTTCAATCAGGAATCCCTTTTATCGTCTCTAATTAGAAAAAAATGATCTATACATCCTTTTCTACAGCATCGAGGTCCAACTGCAGAAATCGCCCCATAGACTTGGTCTTCATCATCGACAGCTCCCGCAGTGTTCGCCCTGCTGAGTTTGAGAAGGCCAAGGAGTTCCTGCAAGCCATGGTGGACAGTTTGGAGATCGGCTCAGATGCCACCCGTGTCGGCCTCGTCAATTACGCCAGCACTGTGAAGATTGAGTTTCTCCTGAAGAAGTATTTTGACAAGTCAGCCATGAAGAAGGCGCTGGCTCGTGTTGAACCCCTGGCCTCAGGCACCATGACGGGATTGGCCATCAAGACCGCCATGGAGAACGCTTTCACGCGGGAGGCAGGCGCACGAGCTAGCTCCATGAACATTGCCAAAATCGCCATCATAGTGACGGATGGGAGGCCACAGGATAATGTGGAGGACGTATCAGCGGCTGCTCGGGCATCTGGGATTGAGATCTATGCTGTCGGGGTAGACAGAGCTGATTTGGCGTCCCTCCGTCTCATGGCCAGCCAACCGCACGACGACCATGTCGTCTATGTGGAGACGTACGGCGTCATTGAGAAGCTCACTTCCAAATTCACAGAAACCTTGTGTGGTAAGGATGATGATAGTGGGAGTGCAGATATTCCAATAGATGGTGGAATTGATGATAACGGACTTGATGATGATGCGTTTGGTGGCAAGAAAGATGCTAAAGGAATAAATATTGAAAATGATGATAAAGGAAACAACGGTACGTCAGATATTTTCCTTTAAATTCCTCCTGTGATCATATGGGCAGCACCATAGAGGGAATCTCCATTCTAAAATCACCGGTCTTCTTCTTTGGTCTCAAGAACAACAGTGATTTTTGCACTTGTTTTGTTTTAATCTCCCACAAAAACGTTCACTAACTGCTACCTTGCAGATGGAGATAAGATGACGCAATTAGTCGTATACTAACCAACCTAAAGAAGAAGGCACACCTGAGTGGTTGATCTGCCAATTCTGAGCAAATCATACAACTTTATCACTTTAAAATGGTTGAAACCTTCCATGATGCTGCCTTTACTTTTCACAGGGGGGGGTCGCTGCTCTTCGCCCTCTGCGCTGAACCTTTTGCCTTAAGCCGTCGGCCCCTGCTGATGTGTCCATGTCCACAATTTGGGCTTTTGCACACTCTGGCAGAACATCAATGGCTACTAATTTTTGCACATTCATAATTCATCATTTATTATTTGCAACCACTTATCCTGTTCGGAGTCGTGGGGGGCTGGAACCAGGCCCAGCTTACATTAGGCGAGAGGCGGGGCACACCCTGGACCAGAGACAGATAATCCTTCACTATCTCATTCACACCGAATGTTGCGTTTGAATTTCTCGTGCAGATGTTTGGTGACATCATAACTATCCCTGTAAATGCTAATTTGAACCGTGGAAGTTTCTCTCTGCTGTTGAACCTCTCATAAACCGTGATGGTTCACACTCAGCAAGTCTGGTTTTCATTAAACCAAACTCTTCTACGATTGCTTTGTTAGTGCAGGTCATGTGAAAAGCGCAAACCCTGACACCGAACTTTTATGCGCACAACATAAGCCGATCAAATAATTCCAAACAAGCTCCGGTGTGTTTGACTGAATTATGAACAGCAGGGACCATAGACTGAAAGAATTGTGTATGCAAATAATAAAAACCTTCGGCCCGACGAGCACATTTAGCTTCACACTGCGTTGTTTCGGTTGAGTTCCGTCACACAACACATCCGTCCAATCAGGTTGAAAACTCATCTTTCTGCCTTGTTTATCGCATCTTTTGGTTCTTTGTTAAAAATGTCAGTGTGAGAGCTTTCTGCTTTGGTCCGGACCAAGAAAACCAAAAATACTTAATCTACCAGTTTCAACTAAGTGTGAATGCGACCTACAATTATGACGGCCTTCCAGTCATGCAGTTCCAATAGCGCTGCTTTTGAATGACATTCGGAGCCTGAGGAGTTCAACCTCTGTGTTTCTCTCTTAGACCCAACTCTTGCCCATGTACATGAGTGGCGCCACTAAAGACAAGCACTGACTGTGACAGAGTTTAGATTTTGTGCTTGAATGGAATATTTAATAATTCTGATGGAAAATTGAAACTCAAGCAACTTCCACTAGGAAGCCAGTGTAATTCCGTCTCATCTTTCACAAATAACCCGAGATCCGAAACCAATTTATTGCACTTTAGGTCCCTTCTGAAGCACAGAGATCGAGGAAACTAACCTGCATGTGCTTCTGTAGAGTCAGAATTAATCTATACTCACATCTCACTAACATTAAATAACAGACAAATTATTAATTTCACTAAGATTAAGCTAATCAGACACTGGAGTGTTTCTTTCCAGGTTCGGACGCGTGCGCTCGAGGACACAGTTGTCAGCACATTTGTGTCGGCAACCACAACTCCTACGACTGCCAGTGTCGTACAGGATATGTCTTAAACCCGGACAAGAAGTCCTGCTCACGTAAGAATCTTTACTTTCTGACTTAATGTCTTTGTCCATTGTATTTTTTTTATTTGTATTTGACTCACTCTCTCCAAACTATTGCTTAAAAAAGGGTTAAGTCATATTTTTATTAGATTTTGCTTAAGATCTTTCTGACATGATGGTTTTTCCTGTCGGAGGACTAACTTTATTTCCACAAGTTTTTTGGTCATCATTTCTCAATCGTCGGTCCAATTTAGTCCAAATTGAGTGCACATGAATTGACTCGAGGAGATCTATCTTTTATACGTTGTGTTTTACTCTGATAGTGCACATTTCATTCACTAGGGGGAGCTTTTTCACAGAAATATTGTTATGCAAATATAACTTCTTAACCATTGGCCATATATCTCGTGTAATTTTTGCTTGACTCTATCATTTCATATTTTACTAACTAGGGGGACCTTTTATTTCCCACAAAAAATACAGTTTTTCCGGACGTAACTTCCTAACTATTTGTCCGTTTTAGTCCAGATTTGGTACAAATTAATCCACTTGAGGAGATCTATCTCAGTTTCATCATATTTCCCTCTAGTAGTTCATGTTTTCCTCACTAGAGGGAGCTTCTTTTTTTTTTTTACAAAAAATGCTATCGACATATCTTTAACATTTAATTTGAGGAGTTCAGTCAGGGGGATTGCTTGCACAACGCAAGGGATTGGGGACCTTTCAGGGATTAATACTTGCTGCCTGTGACGACAGCATAGGTCTAGTTCTAGTTCTTCTTGACATCTACAGCTTGCCTCCACGCCCGTCCACCTCCAAACTTTCATGGAAATACTTTTAGAGTCACAGTCACCGACTTGACTCTAACTCGCGTTGTTCAATAAGTCAGCTCAAAAGTATTCCTCTATCCAAACGGCCTGACTGACTGAATTAGACTCATTGCTCGCTGCCACTTTCATTTATGTACTTTAGACCCAAACTGAGCCGCACAGATTAGCCACATTAAGCTGTGTGCAGGAGTCAGCGGGTTCAATGTTACTCCAGAGGCCTATTCTAACTTGATGTGCAAAACAGAACCCATAGAGGTACAGAACCTTCCAACTCGGTTCTTAACTTGTACGATTTAACTGATTTTTTTTTTCAGGTTTGGAAACATGAGCCACGGACATGACTGCCAACGCTATTCATGTCAGTTTAAGTTGATACCAAGGATGAAACTAGAAACCGGATCAGAAAACATCACGATGCCGTACTTGGTTTTACACCAATCAGCCATAACATTATGACTACTGGCTTAATTTATGTAGGTTCCCCTTAAGATCTGAAGAATATGGAGGCCAGGTAAACACCTTGAACTCGATACCGAGCCATTTTTCCAGCGTTGCAGTGAGCATAATCCCGCGGAAAGACAAATTAGAGTATAATGTTTCCATTCAGTTCTTAGTCTGGACCAATATTTAGGTAGGCGGGACAGGTCAAAGTAACATCCATATGAACACAGCACCCAAGGTAACAGAACACTGCAAGAAGTATCAGACTGTGTACCTTTGGCTTCCCTCTTCCCACAGTGCACTCTGGTGACGCACATGCAACATGCTGTCCACATGTTGTAAAAGTAAAAGTGATTTATCGGACCAGACCACCTTCGTCCATTTCTTCTTGGTCCAGATTTGATGCTGGTCTGCCTAATGTAGGCGCTTACGGAAGTGGACAGGGCCCGATACTCAGTAAGCTGTAATGTGCAAACTACATCACAAAAAAAACAGGAAGTGTAAAGCGAGGGATGAGAAATGATTTCAAAATAAAACAGGAAACAGTAATAAAACTGTCATCATGAAGAATTTTCAAAATTATATAATACACATATAGCTGAATAATTATTCCGCCGTTGTCTTAGGCGGCCCTGATCACCTGATTATTTCACTTATGCGTTGGAACGGCTCTGTTTCTGATTAAAACTGAAAGAGGAATTAGTTGCGTGTGTTAAAACAAAAAATAAATAGGAACATTAGCCAACCAGACCCTCCAACAGTTCAAGCTCTACATGACTGATGTGATGAAAAAGCCAGTTATATTTGGACATGTTTCCTTTCAGGTTCTGATCTATGTGCCAGTGGACACGATTGCCAGCATATATGTGAAACCAATGGCGACTCGTACATCTGCAAGTGTCTAACAGGATATAAGTTAAATGCAGACTTAAAAACGTGTTCACGTAAGAATTCCTACCCTATGATAAATATGCTTTTTTGCAGCTTCCCTAGTGATTAACATGCATTTTTGCTTCCTTAAAAGTAGATAAAGGTTTAAGCATATGTTGGCCATAGTCTATATATTTTTTCAATTTACGTCGATCCGTCCTGATGATGTCAGTGTCAGCTGTGGAGGTGTCTCGTTTCAGGTTTGCTTAAATGTGACTGCCAGCATGTTTGTGTCACATATGGAGATTCATACCTTTGTGTGTGCCATGAGGGATTTATGTTGAACGAGGACCAGAAAACGTGCTCACGTGAGGGTTTGCATTTATATTACATGTGAGGGTGCAGTGTCTTGGGTTTCAAAATAAAAGTCAGCGAATGTTTAGTCTGAATCGTTAAATACGCGTTAGCAGCTCAAGTCGTTTAGATTAGACACGTTTGATCAGTTCTTCAATGTTTTTCTGATTGATTAGGACTTACGTAGCACAAGATCACGACCTGAACTGCAACTCCATTTGGGCTGTGACTCGTGTGAATGTTTCCCTGCAGGTTCTGATGCATGTGCTCAGGGTCATGACTGTCAGCATGTTTGCATCAGCATTGACGACTCGTACATCTGTGAATGTCAAAAAGGATATGTGTTGAATGCAGACCGGAAAACCTGCAAACGTAAGAACCTGGTTACCTTCGATAGATTTCCTTTTCATGCGAACACACAGAAGAATTTACTTTCTGTACCATCATGCCTGATTCAGAAAGAGATGTCATTACGATGTGGTAGAACATAGCCTTCTGCTATCTTTTATTTAATCTTTGATTCGATTCAGACAATGACACTGAGCATTTTGTTGTTAACTTAAGCATAACCATAGAAGTTCACTGTGGATTTTAGCTGTGGAGGTGTCTCTTCTCAGGTTTGGATGCATGTTCTGGACACGATTGCCAACATATTTGTGTGGAAAAAGGCAATTCTTACCTTTGCATGTGTCATGTGGGATATGCATTGAACGCAGACCAGAAAACATGTTCACGTAAGCACTTGATTTGTTTCAGTATGCATATATGGTGTCTGTGATGTGAACCTGAAATGTTACAGATATTCCACGAAGTAAAAAAGTTGGAGTTTCAAAGCTCGGACATACAGTATAGAGACTGGAAAAGTTGTAATGTACAAAAAACAGAGTTGAGGCATTGCTTTCCTTTAAATAGATGTGTTACCAAAAGCTGTGAAAAACTCACATGAGTGTTTCTGATGTCATGAGGAAAAGTGTCTTAAGATCCACAAAAGGCCAACAGTTGATTAGCTGATCATATTACACTACGCCGGATGTGGATGACAGCTGTGGAGGTGTCTCTGCAGGTCCGGATACATGTGCCCAGGGACATGGCTGCCAGCATGTCTGTGTTAAAAATGACAATTCTCACCTTTGTGTGTGTCATGAAGGATATGTGTTGAACGCAGACCAGAAAACATGCTCACGTAAGAAGATGGTTTTACCTGTTCGTTGGACAGAAGCTTTGCAGAAACATGGCTTCCAAGACATATAGTGGAATTATTTACCAAAATGTCCAAGTTCTTCTTGAATGATGTCCTGAAATTTCATGACAAATGGACATGTCTCTTTCCAGGCGCTGATCCATGTGCTCTTGGACATGATTGCCAGCACATTTGTGTAAATAGCGTCAACTCGTACATCTGCGTTTGTCGAGTGGGATATATTTTGAATCCGGACGAGAAATCTTGCTCACTAAGAACCCGTGTCTCAGGTTTGCTTCTAAGTGCTTCTCGATATCGACCCACCAGTGGTTTCATTGCTTCTGACGGCCTTTTTGACTGATGCACATCAAGCCTGTCAGATGATTCTTTTGCAGGTTCTGATGCATGTGTCCAGGGTCATGACTGCCAAGATATCTGTGTCAGCACTGACGACTCGTTCGTGTGCAGGTGTCGAGTGGGATATGTGTTAAATGCAGACCAGAAAACATGCTCACGTAAGAACTTAGGATCTGTCCATAGATTACATGTCATGTGGAAGAACACGGCCGTCTTTAATATTATCATTGATTGGATTCAGAAAGAGCACAGAGTGTTATCTTTTCTTTTTTTTTTTTCAAACATCAGCCCAAGTGTGGAAGTTCACTGTGGATTTTAGCTGTGGAGGTGTCTCTTCTCAGGTTTGGATGCATGTTCTGGACACGATTGCCAACATATTTGTATGGAAAAAGGCAATTCTTACCTTTGCATGTGTCATGAGGGATATGCATTGAATGCAGACCAGAAAACATGTTCACGTAAGCACCTTCATTTTATTTATTTTTTAGGGTTTGAATACAAGAATTTATATTTCTTTAGGTGCAAATTCCAATATTACATGTATTTGATGAAATGCCACATAAGCAGTTTTATGGAATATATTGAAATGTCTTTATTTTTAATTGATGCATGGTAGCTTTTTGGCTGTTTATGCTGGCCTCTAAGGCCCCGCCCCCTGCTCCACAAAAAAAAGTGTTTAACGGGTTTTAGGGATAATGTATGGGTTTTTCTTCGTTTCCATGGATACAATTTGGACTTGGACTCATGTGCAAAATTTAAGCATTTATTAATATATTTCAAATTTGAAAATGTAACTATTTTATTGTCTATCTACTTGTCTTCCTTCAATATTCAGGTATCCTGAGTTTTTTTGTTTTGTTTTCTGCAGTGAAACTATGAAAAACAGAAGAATCAAAAAAAATATTTATCTAATTCAGACTTATTCAAACTAAATAAAGTGGTAAGCCACTTTTTCCACAGTGAGATGTTCTTCCTGTCAGCACTCCTAAGTGACTGGGAATACTGGCGAGGACTGGAGTACATGGCCTTAGATGATCATGAACTGGAGATCAGTCTGATGGTTTTTTTGGGAGATTCTTTGAGTCATGGTGTTCAGCTGAATCAAGTACTGAAGTGTTTCTTCACAGGCTTCACAGGATTGGATGTGTGTGACCAGGGACATGATTGCCAGCACATTTGTGTCAACAATCAGGACTCATACCTCTGCAAGTGTCGCGTGGGATATGTGTTGAACGCAGACAGCAAAACATGCTCACGTAAGCACTTGATTTATTTCAGTAGGCATATATGGTGTCTGTGATGTGATCCAGAATATCAGAGTTGTTCCACAAAAGAAAGGATTGTCAGAAGGATACTGTATATAATCTCCAGATGACTCTTGTTCTTTTCAGGGTCCGCTTGGGATGCATGCGGCCGGGGGCATGACTGTCAACACATTTGTGTCAACAATGGAAACTCTTACATCTGCAAGTGTCGAGTGGGATACATGTTGAACATGGATCAGAAAACATGCTCACGTAAGAAAATCCTCACTTTTATTTCACCATTGTCTCATTTTAGACCATCGAAGCTCCAAAGACTCTTTTTCTGCCATCTAAGGTCTGATCAACACTAAATCTTTTTTAGAAAGGTTGGGGAAAAGCTTTTATACAGGCAGAAGGTCGGATTTACTAAACAACATACACATGCTATATCTCAAATTATTAGAATTAAAAATAAAATGTTTTTATGAAAATGAAATGCAATTGCTGCTGTAATTGAATAATTGAAGGAATTTTGTTGCCTTGGTTTATTTTTTTTTATGTCTCTCTCCATATTTTTTCGGTTGTAATGCTCCAACTTTTCAACCACTGATTTTTGTTGCTGATGAATTCCATTCATAACGCTGCAAGATAGTTTTTTAGGAATTCTGAGTTTAAAGTTAGAATTCTGTGACTAAAGTCAGAATTCTGAACTAAAAATCAGAGTTCTGTGAGTAAAATCTGAACTATGTGAGTAAAGTCAGAATATTGAGATTAAAGTCAGAATTCAAAAAAAATTTCACACACAGCCATATGTGACCCTAATCCTCTTCCATAACTAAATATAACTCAGATTAAACCAAATTTTATCTTCATTTTTTCCAATTTAAATGCAATCATGTTCATCATGGGCGAAAGTTAGGATATTGAATGACAATATAGTTTGAGAACCACCGGCTTGGAAACACGTTTTGTTTCTTTGCAGGTGCGGATGCATGCGCTCAGAGACATGACTGCCAGCATGTCTGTGTCAACAATGGCGACTCCTTCAACTGCAAGTGTCAGATGGGTTATGTGCTGAATGCAGACCGGAAGACGTGCTCACGTAAGGATATGGACTTTTTCATCCTACCTAACCTAAAAAAAGACATTGTCCATATTTGGAATCACTTTTATCCTCAGGTGAATGTTTATTATTGCCGCTTGAGCTGTCTTATACAACTATTGTTGAGCGTGACTTAACTTAACTGAAGGTGCTGCATTCATGGACATGAGTTTAACGAGTCCTCAAAGTACTCATGAGAGACCAAGTGTCTACAGCTGACCATGCAGGGACTCCTTCAATACTCTTCCCTGTTACACTTGAAGAGGCTTTTTAAAAAAAAAAGACCCTGTGCTTGACTTGACGAGAGCCATACACAAACCACACTAATGTATATGTTATATTTTTAGAGGTGAGAGGTGATTTTCTACAGAAGTGTATTGCACTTAAAGAAAAATTGTCTGCTTTTCTGAATTAAGGACCTAATTATCTCATAATTCTTTTTCTTAGGTAAAAGCATTTTTTTTTTTGTGTCTGCTTTTTTTTTTTTTTATAAATAATACGCAATTCAACATAGAAGAAGCTTTAGGGTTGCATGTGCTTTACTTTGAATTGCTATCCCACCCTTCATGTCTGTCTTTCTGCATTCTTTAGTTGTGGAGAAATCTGCAACCAAAGACACGGTGTCCGCTGACAAGCTGTATTTCTACTGATGCATCCATTCACAGCACTGGTCATAAGCATGAGCTTCGCTGCTGGATTAAGAAAACGAGGGACTGCTTGAACGAAGGAGGTGTGGCATGAGCCACGACTGAGTAGTTCGGTCCAAGTGAAGGACCCGGAGAGATGGTTGTCAATGATTGAACTGTCGTCTGCTGTGATTTATTATGGTTCTGCATGGATATGTGTATGCCTGCTGCACATGTAAAGATTATCCCAGTGACAAGATAATCCCAGTTTGTGATTGACTATTACATTGTAGATTTTTTACTTTCTAATCTGTCTCACAAAAGATGAATCACCTGATTGCTCGTTTAACCCCTAACTTTTATCGATTTCCTAAAATCCGAAATGTTCTCCACTCTTTTTGGAGTTTCATCGGCCGTCAATGTTTGATGTAACTGCGTTTATGGGAGAATTATACGGTGATAAGAAATTAGGTAAAAGAAACATATATGTATACTATAACTTTCTCAACATTTTTCCCAAACTTCCAGAGGAGCTGAGAGGTGAAATAACTCAAGATGCCTGCATGTGCGAAGCCCAGATTCTCTTCCAGAAGAAAATACAGTCAAACATTCAGGAGCTGAACAGAAAACATATCCTTTTGGCCGAATTCAGTGTTTCGGGGAGAGAAATATGCCTCTAAAATGCCTTTTCACCAGCGGGGGCAGTTTCCATCAACACTTTTGATGATGGAAATGACCATGATGATGACCGTTTCGAGTATGCCAACAGGGTACTTATGATATAATACATATTGAGATATTTTACTGTGTGAACACACAAATATCTCAAACTATGGAGGTGAAGTATGGAGTTCTGTCATTTTTAGACACAGCAAATGTGTCATAGCATTCCAGGTATCCACTTGGATGGATGCTGAAATCTGATTGGCCCTTCATGTGGCCATATCCTGATAGTCGTAGTGGAAATAGCTTCTTTTTGGATTTGTGTTCTATGCAATACCTTTCCTATGCAACCCAGTTTAAATTTCATAAAATATGAAAATGAAGAATTTTTATTTCTAAGTCCTTTTGGACATACAGAATGTACTTAAACAAAGCGCAGTTTGCAAAATATATGCAATTCTGTGCAACTTTTAACATAACTCTAGAACCAATGATGAACGAGGAATCACCGATGAAGTGTACATACTAGTTACTGAATAAGGAAATGCATGAATGTTATGTAGAAAGTTGTCCCCTCTGTATAAAATGTGATCCCCTCGTTACCCCTGATTTAAAGAAATTCTAGATCTGCCACTTTTTATACATTATGACTACCAAATGATATTATATTTCCTTAACCCTCTGATCACTCGATGAGCTTTTAGACAAAGTGAATGTCATCGACGTCCAAAGGCAGTTTTGAGAACGGCGATAAGGACATCAGAGGAAATGTTCAGGACCAGCTGATGTCATCAATAACTCACAGTCTCCTTATGTTGATATATGTTTAAGTGTACATGGGATTGATTTCTCATATATGAGCACCACTGCTTTGTTTTGTAAACATCGACACAACATGTCACTACAACTTTCTTTTGAGTCAAATATAATTGGTGTAAATGTCAAAATATAAATGTATATATATATATTTTTTAAATTCTTCCTGAAAGTAACACAAATTATTTGAGTTAAAACTCAAACTACGCAATTTAATAAAGTTAATTATAGAACAAAGAAGCATACCTTTTAGAAATATGCACATTCATACATACATGTAATAAATATGTTAAAAATGTGAAAAGCTTTACTTTCATAATGAATGTTTTTGTGGAGAAAGTGTTATAGCTTTGCTGTTTTTTTACTGAGAACATTTTTCATGTTCTCGGCAGAACAAAAATGCCTCCACCCGTAATCACAACACAACAACTAATCTCCTGCACAACAGGAGCTTTGTTGCTGTTGCTTCCCTGATTGCTGCACTACTACACTGACCCAAATGAGGTTTGGTTCAATTGGCTCATGGCAGCGTTACATAACAGTTAATTACTGGAAATACCTGGATTATTTGAATTTATTGCATAATATTTGATGATGTTTGAGTTTTGTATGTAACAGGTGTGTGTGTTTTTGTTGTAGGGAGATCAAGGATGATTCGACTGCACAACTTGCGGCCATTAATAACTATTATCAACACACTAATTGAAATTGTAAGACAATCCCATTGCAACTCAAGACACAAGAAGCCTTTCTCGTTTCTCCTTGACGTAAATGAGCCAACTTTAACATTGAGGTGATTTTTGTCAATATCTCAAATTCAACTTAAGAAACACAAAGAGAACGAGATCACAAAATTATCTCTAATAAGTGGGACATCAATTCTCCCGAACTTGAAATTTGATCTGCCAGCTCCACTGCTAATTATATCATAGTCTAATATTTTCTCTTATAGGGAGTTGTAGGAGCATAAAATGAGATTGAAGTGATTTCAAACAGATGTAGCATTGTGAACTCACTACTGTCTTAAGACTTATAGAAAAGTCTATCCTAAGAAAAATATTTTTCCTCTGTGGTTTGAACCAGTAAAATAGTATTTAACTGTTCGATATTGTCATCATATGTATCGTGTTTTTTCTACTTGTCATTGCAGCAACATGATACATGGGGAGAATTTGTGATGCATCACATATTTTGGTGCTTTTGTAACAGAAAATAACCTGCCTGTATACTTGAGATGGGGCGAGAGTTGTACATGGAAATTAGATATTCTGAGACAATATATGTAATTGCATGACCTGTAACTAAGTCACTTTTAAATTGAATAAAATGTATCTTGGGAGTGACTACTACTCCTAAAATTACCGCACTCTCTTTTGTTTTGCTTTCAAATTCAAAATTACATCAAAATATGTTTTATTTGCTTTCAATGCTGCTTCATGAGGATTTTTTCTCAAAAGGTTTTATTCTGAAGTGAACTCCCTTTATTGTCACTGTACTACAGACAGACACAACGATTTAAAGATTAAAGAAATGTTGAAAATTCAAGGCATGGAAAGTCACAGCATACAGGATACAATACAGGTCTCTGACTTGTATTGGAGTATTTTCACAATCTGGTATTAGTACTTCCACTCAAGTAAAGAATCTGATGACTTTATACTGCTAAGACTATGGACAAGAACTGATGACTAAAATTAGGGGCGGCAGTAATTCGAAAGCAAAGGATGTGAGCTACCTTAAAACCCCAGCGAAGAAGAACACTCTTCCGGTTTGCGGTTACTACGGGATACCAAGGGAAGCTACATCATCTTAAACGATGGGGTGTTTGTATACAATGAACTAAAACTTTAGTAACGTTTTGTAGAATAATTTTGCTTTTTCGTGAGGTTTAATTCAACGTTAATCGTTTTTTGTACGACGTGACTGTCGTTTTACGCGGGCAACTAGCAAAACTAAGGTTACAGGCTAACCTAATCAAGGCTAAATGATTCAAAGCTAGCTGGATGACAAAACGCAGCTGACTTTGGTTGTCTAATTTGTTGACTCGCGTTATTCAGTGTGTTGTTATGTTTACTCGTATATCTACGTTGTGTGTAACTGATTCCGGATTCTATTCGAGACGCTGCGGTCGTTGTCACCGCAACCATGTTTATCTACCTAAGCAAGAAGGTGAGTGTCAAACATCGTGCTGTGCTTGTCGTCCAAAAACCACCTACCAATGCGTCCCATTAGTTAAACATTACTGTGGATTCCACCGTCTGTGTTTTACAGATTGCTATCCCCAACAATATCCATTTAAAATGTGTCTCCTGGAACAAAGATCAAGGCTTCATCGCCTGTGGAGGAGATGATGGTCTTCTTCGAGTGCTCAAGCTTGAAACTCAAACAGGTAGATTGATGGGATGGAGCCAACGGCCTTCTCAGTCAAGGTCCACTCAGCAGTTTAATGCCTCTGAAACTGAGTATGCGAGCCACACACACGCAAAAATGGTAACTGTGTCCCACAAATAGCCACTTATATTTGCAGATTTTTCAATAACAACTATAAACCCTCTTAAACCTCCCATGAAGGCACTGTAGTGCACCAGCAAAAACCTAAAACTCTCATAAGTGGGGCACCTTTTAAGAAAGATGGGACAGCTGGATGTTGGATTTGACACCACTTCAGTAAACTGTCATACATTCATAAATCAGTAATAACATTAAAAAACCATCCCAATTTTGTGTGCATCCCCCTTTTGCTGCCAAAACATCTCCACAATAAACTGTGTTCTGACATCTTTCTCTTAGGGCTGTCTTTGACTTTTGAGCAAATTGTGTTGCTTCACAAGCAAATGATGATTTCCTCTAACGATAATCGTGACAAAAATATCTCATATGGTGACATCCCTACTCCATAGCTTATCCAGATATTTATGAAGCAATCTTCACTACTACAGGATGTGTCGCATACGGAGTCATTTCTTCTCTCCATATGACTCTTGTTCCCCTTTGTCAACAGATGATGCCAAACTTAAAGGTCTTGCTGCCCCCAGTAATCTGTCAATGAACCAGACTCTAGAGGGACACAGTGGTAAGTTGTAAACAGCAGCTACGAAAACTGTTATGAATAGCTGGGTTCACAGTGGGAAAGGCATAGTCTGGATTTCCCAGGGACGGTAGCAAGCCATAGAGAAATGATCTGATGTTTCACGATTACAACACCTTCAGGCGCGGTACAAGTGGTCACGTGGAATGAGCAGTATGAGAAGCTGACAACCAGTGACCAGAATGGACTTATAATAGTATGGATGCTGTACAAAGGTGATTACTGCCATTAAACCTAAAATACAAGTTGTCTTGTATTGAATTTGCTTGCTATAAGTTTTTGTCTTTGCCCCATCTGAAGGCGCGTGGTACGAGGAGATGATTAACAACCGGAATAAGTCAGTGGTGAGGAGCATGAGTTGGAACTCTGATGGTCAGAAGATCTGCATCGTGTATGAAGATGGAGCAGTCATTGTTGGATCTGTAGATGGTAAACACACTTATTTGGGCTGCTAAGAATCAAATAATGGCGCTAAAGTGTTTTTCAACCAGATTTAGCAAAAAAAAAACCCACTAAGGCTCCCTTGACAAGGATTTCTTTGTTCACATGCTGAAGGAATGAGTACAAACTTGCACAGAAGGATAAATGCCTTTTCTTTTTTCTTTTTTTGTAGGAAACCGGATTTGGGGAAAGGAGCTAAAAGGAAATCAGCTTGCTCATGTAGCGTGGTCACCAGACAGCAGGATCCTCCTCTTCGGCATGGCTAACGGGGAAGTCCAAATCTATGACAACCAAGGAAACTTCATTGTGAGTGAACAATCGTAGCTAAAAAAAAAAATTTTGTGACTGAAAGGATTCTCATTTTAAGAATAAGGATGTAGGTGCTATTCATGATGTGGAAGGAGTTGGAATGTTGGTAATTTCTTAGACAAGAAGACATTTATGGTGCCAATCTTCAGCCTATTTAGAGCTTTGAATATTGGCACAATATCTGGATGATATAATCCAAGAAATGCTTAGAATACTTACTACCTTTTAGTGTAGGACTTGAAAATGTCTGACTGGGGCAACTTGATATAACCCCATAGTGAATATTATATCCTTAATATATGGAGAATGTATATGTTAAGGATATAATTTATGTATATATGAGTAAACACATATGTACATATGTATATATGTATTTATCTGTATTCAAATATACTGAATAACTATCTTTATTTTGCATCTGTGATATCTTTCAGATGAAAATGACCATCAGCTGCCTCACCAATGCAACGGGCGCTGTCAGTATTGCTGGTATCCACTGGTACGCAGGATCTGGGGGTTACGTTGAACCAGACTGTCCGTGTCTCGTTCTCTGTTTCGACAACGGAAGATGCCAGATCATGCGCTTTGAGAATGATGAAAGTAAGGGAAATAACGCCGTAGAAACAATGTTCTCCACAGAACAATGACATCTTTACCAATGTTGATGATGTGTGCTGCTGCCCTGTTCTTCAGACCCAGTTTGTATTGACACAATGATGAATGTGGTCAGCATCCAGTGGAATCACTGTGGCAGCGTTCTGGCGGTGGCGGGCTCTCTGCGAGCCTTAAATATGGACAAAGAATTCAATGTGGTGCAGTTCTACACGCCATTTGGCGAGGTGAGGGTGATGATTTCTCCCCCCTTAAAGTTGATAAAGAAACACATCACTTTGTGTGTTTTCTCTGGAGACAGGAGCGATTTTTAATGTTCTGCTTGAAATTCTTCTTGCTATTTAACCAGCACCTGAGAACTCTAAAAGTTCCTGGGAAGCAGATGACAGGAATTGGTTGGGAGGGAGGAGGACTGCGCATCGGCCTGGCTGTGGACTCCTATATTTACTTTGCTAACATAAGACCAGATTACAAGGTAAATGTCAACACATGTGGCACGCATTTATTAAAATTCTTTGCAGAAGAAACAATTTTGAAGAGATAAGACTGCATTAAATCTATATTTGATATTTTAGTTTTAGTGTTTAAAACTCTGACTATGTTGAAGCTCAGTCGATTCTTCAGGGTAAAGTGACTAAGAACCGATTAAACCTCGTTTTTATCAAGTAATCGGGTGGATTTCCACAGAGCACAGATCAATTTCAGCCTGTCAAAGAAGATTACTAATCTCAGGTCCCTTTTGTCACATTGTTCTTTATAATTGTTGTTTGGTCTATGAACGATCTTCAGCATGAAGGTATGTGTAGTGAAGGAGTTACTGCTTTGAGCGACATCATGCTGTTATGTGTTTGTCTAGTTCGAGTCCCTGAACTTTACCTCTCAGCTGTGTTTGTGGTGTCGGTACCTTTTGGAGAATTTTTCATAAAAATATCAGACACGTTATCGTTCGGTTAATTGTACAAAGAGGCTCACCAAGAAGTGTGTTTTCCAGCTCATGAGTCGTTTGAAGTCGTGCTCATTCATTCTCAACTGTAAACCCATATATGAATTCACCGCTTTCATTCACCTTTTATACAGTCTGTGGATATATGGTCAGTTGGCTTTAAAAGTTATCAGAAGATTATTATCCTTTATTATTTATATTGTCAACTCGAAGGTTTATCTTAACATCAATGGTTTGACATAATGAACCTGAAACACAAAGGCAAATATTTTCGATGAGCCTGAAGTACAATTTACTGCTTTTGAGATGAGGTTACTATGCTCTCCTTCTAGTTATGAAAATCTGTTTGATGTATCATGCCTCTTATCTGATTATACCTCTGTAATTCAGTTATGCAGAAGGTGAATCTGACCAGCAGTTGTGTCTCCTCACAGTGGGGTTACTGCTGCAGCACCGTGGTGTACGCCTACACAAAGCCAGAGAGGCAGGAGTACTGTGTGGTGTTCTGGGACACCAAAAACAACGAGAAGTTTGTCAAATATGTCAAGAGCTTGATGTCTGTGACTACGTCGGGAGACTTCTGTATCCACGCCAGCAAGACGGATGACACCCAGTATCAGGTACTACCACCTCTGAAATATATATCCTGACACTAAGGTGGCAGGAGAACTAAGGTTGACCCGCACTGGGTTCTTGCCTTTTGGCTCACAGACAAGCTTTTGGCAGATCTTGTGTAATCTCTTATTCAGTATCAGTTAAAAAAGTTTAAGCAGGTCCCAATGAGAAAGTGTGTTCAACTGTATAGAATGAGGAAGATACAGTTTATACATCGGAAAATACAGAGTGACCTGTATTAGTAAGGATCACAAATGTTTCTCTGCTGTCTTGCCTCCTAATTCATTGCTGCGCAGGAGGATGCCGATTTAGAGTCTGGGACTCAGTTAATGGTAATGTATAAATTATAACTACACACTTTGAACGAGGTCTATTTGTTTCCATAAAGAATCGTGAATCACCCAGTAGAGTAACTTTACTCTGCTGTGTGTTTTCCAGTATGTCCTGATCCTGTGTAACTCCATTGGGACGCCGCTGGCCTCAAAATACATCGACATTGGTGAGTTCATACGATCAAGAGAAAGATATCCCGTTACCTTGCAATGCCACTTCAGTTTGAGTTTTTAGTGAGTACACCAAGATGGGTGTTTTAACTTCAACCCGGCGTAAGAGATCACACCCTGTGTTTGGAGGAATGGTGTCTGGCCTTCTGCCACCGCCCACCCACAGTTCGTCCTTTCATGGGTCCACCGCATCCTATAGCAAATAGACAGGCAGCACTGGAAATCTTTATGTCTCACTAATGCTCAGCATACTGTCTCTGCCTGACATGGCTGAATGTTTACTGAGAACTTCAAGCTGAGACACTTTAAAGTCTGTGGATCTAAAGCCGTGGCGGTCTGAGTGGGTTTCAGAACGCCCAACATGGTAAATAAAAAGTGAGGGGATTTAATGAGTGTCTTTTGCAGGTATCTTCTCTTGTGAGATCCCTCTTATTCCAGACTAGTCAAAGAGTCTCTGCATCTGCAACTCTCATCATCACATTGTAGTGATATGGCTCTAGTGCCCCATCATCACATTGTAGTGATATGGCTCTAGTGCCACATCATCACATTGTAGTGATATGGCTCTAGTGCCACATCATCACATTGGAGTGATATGGCTCTAGTAACACGTCATGACATTGTAGTGATATGGCTCTAGTGCCACATCATGACATTGTAGTGATATGGCTCTAGTGCCACATCATCACATTGGAGTGATATGGCTCTAGTGCCACATCATGACATTGTGGTGATATGGCTCTAGTGCCAGATCATGACATTGTAGTGATATGGCTCTAGTAACACGTCATGACATTGTAGTGATATGGCTCTAGTGCCACATCATGACATTGTAGTGATATGGCTCTAGTAAC